>PVKE010006322.1:0-54843 GCA_004027555.1 Craseonycteris thonglongyai
GGGGGGGAGGGGGTTCTTGATTAAAAATTTGGTCTATCTCCTGCCGTTCCCTAGCTTGTCGTGCATTTTTTCCAAAAATTGGGACTTTTTTAAAACGCCGTGGGACGTGGGACAAATTGTTAAAAAGCGGGACATCTGGTCACCTTACCTTAGATTGATTCCCAGATGCTCAGTGCAACCAGGTTTACTTTACACCTTTAAATTTTGATTTAATTTTCCACTTAGCCTCTTAGAAAAGTTAGAAAAACTTTTAGAAAAGTCTTTTTGTGTTAATACAATAAACCCCCAGCAGTTGAGAGTATGTGTTTCCTACACATTTCCAATGATGACCGTCATCAGTCTTCCTGCCAATCTGAAGGCAAACAAAGGCTTATTGTTGTTTTTATTTTCCATTTATTCTTGTGCTAATGGGGTCCAACATCACTTCATATGCTTTATGGTCATTTCTGTTTCTTCTTTGTAAATTGCCTTTTCAGGTCTTGACCATTTTTCTAAGGGATTTTTAAAAATCTTACTGATTTATAAGAGTTTTTTACTAGTTAAATAACAAGAGTATCAACCTTTGTAAATTTGTGGTGGATATTCTCTTTGTGAAATTTGTGGTGGATATTCTCTTTGTGAAATTTGGAAATTTGTGGTGGATAACTATCAACTATGTTAATTTTTTTTGTAATTAAGTCTGTCAGTGTTTTCATTCATGATTTTTGTTTTTGTTTTCATAATTGGAAAGGGGTTTTCCCATCTTAAGATTATTTTTTTTCTAATGTCTCTATACTTCTTATATTTTATATTTACTTCTTTTTTTTTCATTTGAGTAAATACCACCTAAAATATATTTTGATAAAACTTGATTTCTACCTTTATCTTTGTAATTTTTTCAAGTAGTGAACTGATCAACCGTGTGGTGAAATATTTTTCCCACTGATTTTTGTTATGCCTGTCATGTAAATTCCCACCTACACTTGAGTCTTTCTGAAAGCCTTCTTAGTGGTCAATTATTGCATTAGGTAAAAAAGCATGTCGTGTCTTAATCATTTTTTAGCCCTATCATGAAGAAGAGCAAGAGTCAAGTGAAGAAGGCAGTGAAGAAGATGTAGAAGTGGAGGATGAGACAGCAGAGGGAGCGGAAGTTAAACAAAGGTAAAAAGGCAAGAGAAGATAGAGTAAAATAAATAAAAGCGTTAGGAAACTTTTGTTTAATTTTATTATTTTAAATATTTCAAGAATTTCTTGCAATGGAGATAACTCGCACTTTGAGAACAGTGCTTCTTTTATTATTATTTGCTTAAAGATCATAACTACTTTAATTTTGTGCATATTGTTAATGCGTGATGTTATTCTGTCTTGGTTTCATCTAGAGACTATTAGGTTTTCAGAACTTACTGACCATTATGTACTTTGTCCTCTGATGAAGTTCCCTGAATGAATAGACATCACCTGTACTCATCTTACTGTTTTGCCCTCAGAAATGATTCTCATTGGAATGCTGTCCAAAAAGCTCTCTCAGAGGTTGGTGTCTCCTGTCTTTAGTGTCTCATTTTGTTACCTAATAGTTCTGCTGGAGTTCAGATTCAAAACAGAATGGAGATTTTGGAAGATAGAACTGGATCTTAAACAGGGACCAGAGCATGGAATGTATAAAGTATAAATATTTCTGGTTTAGTAAGCCTGTGCTCCAAGTAGCATTTCCCATTAGGTCTTTTCTGTAAGAAGAATGGATTTGGAATGGGGAAAATAGCAGATTAGGTAGACATTTTGCCTGCAGCCTCCCCACATCACATCAAGGTTGCTGATAGATTGTGGAACAGTCAACTTTGGGAATCATCAGATGACTGGCTGAACAGAATCCCTACATCTGAGTATTTAAAGAAGAAGCCAAATCAGTACCATGTGCACAAGCCCCTGGAGCTCTGCCTTGCCTGCTTGTAGACACTCTAGACAACTGAGCAATCGACCTCACCTACTAGCAAGAGAAGATTTTTCTTGCAGACTTTAGCAAAAGCAGCTGTCTGCCACTCCCTGGGGACCTTTTGGTGCTGTTGTACCACTTGCCCTGGGCAGCTAACAGTGTGCTGCAAGTGGCATACTGCTCAACTACAACTAAAGTACATACACAACACACTCAAGGGACATTCCTAGATCACATGCATGAGCGATCAGAGATTGTACCATTGGGCTACACAGGACACATACCGTATTTTCTGGCGTATAAGACGACCGGGAGTATAAGACGACCCCCTAATTTTACAGTTAAAATATAGGTTTAGGCCTATATTCGCTGTATAAGACTACCCCCCACTTCCGAGGCTGTAGTCTTATACAGCAAATATAGGCCTAAACCTATGTTTTAGCTGTAAAATTAGGGGGTCATCTTATACGCCCGGTCGTCTTATATGCCGGAAAATACGGTACTACATAAAGCCACCAAGCAAAGACTTAGAGACATAGAGATCTACCTACTACATAGAAGCAAACACAGAAAGGCAGCCAGAATGAGGAAACAGAGAAATGTATTCAACTAAAAGAACAAGAGAACCTTCCAGAAATAGAGCTAAATGAAATAGAGGCAATCAACTTATCAGAAAAAAGAGTTTAAAACACGGGTTATAAGAATGCTTAAGGATATTAGTGAAAATTTCAACAAACAGATGGCAACCATAAAAATAAAAAAAAAGACATAGAAGCCATTAAAAAACAACCAGTCAGAAATTAAGACTATAATAACCGAAATGAAGACTACACTAGAAGAAATCACCAGCATTTTAAATGAAGCAGGAAATCAAACCAGTGATCTGGAAGACAAGGTAACAAAATACCTAATTGGAAGAGCAAAAAGAAGAAAAAAAAATTTTTTTAAATGAAGATAGCCTGAGAAACCTATGGGACAACATCAAGCATAACAACATTCATATCATAGGTACCAGCAGGGGAAGAGAAGTCCCATGCCAAGACACATCATAATTAAAATGGCAAAGGTTAAAGACAGAGAGAATCTTAAAAGCAGCAAGAGAAAAAAAAAAAAAAAAAGATATTTACAAGAGAGCTCCCATAAGACTTATCAGCAGATTTCTTTGCAAGCTAAACATTGCAGAAACTTTGCAGGCTAAAAGAGAGTGACAAGAAATATTCAAATTAATGAAAAACCAAGGGCCTGTAACCAAGACTACTCTTTCCAGGAAGGCTGCCATTTAAAATTGAAACAGAGATAAAGAGCTTCCCAGACAAGAAAAAGCTAAAAAACTAGTGTTATAAGAAATGATAAAAGGATGTTTTTAAGCAGAGAAAAGGAGAGAACAAGCAAACAAAAGAAGATAAAAAACATGAATAATACACTGATGACTATGTCCCTATCAGTAATTATTTTAAATGGAAATGGACTAAATGTTTCAATCAAAAGAAATAGGGTAGCTGACTGGGTAAGAAAACAAGATCCAGGAATAATGCTGTCTACAAGAGACTTACCTCAGATGGAAAGACAAACAGACTAAAAGTAAAGAGATGGAAAAGGATATTTCACACAAATGGAAAGGGGAAGCAATACATATGTCAGATAACAAGAGGACATCATTCTCGTAAACATTTATGCACCCAACATAGGAACACCTAAGTACATAAATATTGAATGACATAGAAATCAACAGTAACACAATCATAGTAGGGGACTTTAACACCCTACTGACAACAATAAACAGACCTTCCAAACAGAAAATCAACATAGAAACAGTGACCTTAAGTGACATAGTAGACCAGATGCATTTTATTGCTATTTGTGTTTATTTATTAATATTTTATTATTAAATTTATTGGCGTGACATTGTTTAGTCATAGGTTTCAGGTGTACAATTCAACAATACATCATCTACGTGTTGCATTGTGTGTTCACCACCCAAAGTAGGTTCTCTTTCTGTTACTATATATTTGAGTCCTTCTCCCTCCTCTCTCATCCCCTAACCTCTTTACCCTCAGGTAACCACCAAACTATTGACTGTGTCTGTCCATGAGTTTTTGTTTCTTTGTTGTTTTCAGTTGTATATTCCACATGAGCAGAGTCATATGATTCTTGTTTTTTTTCTGTCTGGCTTATTTTGTTTAGCACGATGATCTCAAGGTCCATCCATGTTGTCATAAATGGCAGTATTTTATCTCTTCTTATGGCTCAGTAATATTCCATTGTGTAAATGTAGCACAAACTTCTTTATCCAGTCATCTATCAAAGGATGCTTTGGCTGTTTCCATGACTTGGCCACCATGAACAATATTGTGATAAACACTGGGGTATGTATCTCTTTGCAGACTAAGTTTTTCAAATTTGAGGGTAGATATCCAAAAGGAGAATTGTCAGGTCCTTATTATGGTAATTCTTAATTTTTTGAGAAATCTCCATACTGTCTTCCATAGTCGTACTAATTTGCATTCCCACCAGCAGTGTGTGAGTACGAGGGTTCCTTTTTCTCTATAGCTTCTCCAAAACATGTTATTCCTTGTTTTCTTGATAATGTCCCTTCTAACAGGTATGAGGTGATACACATTGTGGTTTTATTTTGCATCTCCCTAATTGCTAGTGATGTTGAGCATTTTTTCATATATCTGTTGGCCATTTGTATGTCTTCATGAGTGAAGTGTCTGTTCAGGTCTTCTGTCCATCTTTTTTTTTTTAAGATTTATTTTCTGCCCATTTTTAAATTGGATTGTTTGTCTTTCTGTTGTTGACTTATATGAGTTCTTTATATATTTTAGATATTAGCCCCTTTATCACAGGCATTCTTTGGAAATATTTTCTCCCGTTCAGTTGGTTTTCTTTTTACTTTGTTGATGGTGTCCTTTGCTGTGCAGAAGCTTTTTAGTTTGATGTAGTCCCATTCATTTATTTTTGCTTTTACTGCTTTTGCCTTTGAGGTCAGGATCACAAAGTACTGCCTGAACCCAAGGTCCATAAATTTAGTACTGATATTTTCATCTATACAGTTTATTGTTTTGGGGTCTTATGTGGAGGTTGTTGTTAATCCATTTTGAGTTAATTTTGGTATATGGTGACAGTTCACAGTTCAGATTCATTCTTTTCCATATGGTTTTCTAATTTTCCTAGCACCATTTATTGAAGAGGGTTTCTTTTCCCTATTGTATATTTTTCGCTCCTTTGTCAAAAATGATCTCTCCATGTGTTTTTAGATTTATTCCTGGGTTTTTGACTCTGTTACATTGGTTTGTGTATCTGTCTTTCTGCCAGTACCAAGCTGTTTTGATTATTGATGCTTTGTAGAATATTGATGCTTTGGAGCATGATTCCTCCAACCTTATGCTTTGGTGATTTAGGGTCTTTTCTGGTTCCATGTGCATCTGATTTTTAACCTATTTCTGGAAAGAATGGCTGGGTTTTGATTGGAATTGCATTAAATCTGTATACTGCTTTGGATAATATGGTCCTTTTATATATGTTGAGTCTTTTTTTCTTTAAAAATTTATTTTTGGGGGAAGCCGGGATGGCTCAGTGGGTTGGGCGCTCACTTTGCAGCGCCGGGGACCGGGGATCGAATCCCGGCCCCGGCCCATGCGGAACCATATGCTGAACTGGGAGCTCCCCCAGTTCAGTTCTCTCTCTGTCTCTGTATCTCTCTCTCCCTGTCAAAAATAAATAAATTAATTAATTAATTAAAAAAAAAAATTTATTTTTATTTTTATTGTTGTTGTTTTTTAAAGATTTATTTTTATTGTTTTTGACACAGAGAGAGAGAGGTACAGAGACAGAGAGAAGGGGGAGGGCCCAGAACAGTCTCCATAGTTGCACATCATTTGTTTTTCCACATAGTTTCATTCCACAGGTGGGAGCGGGGCTACACAGGGCAGGAACTGGGCCGGGGTCTTCACCCCGGTGAGAACTAAACTGGGGGGACTCCCCAGTTCAGCATATGGGTCCGCACGGGCTGGGGCCAGGATTTGATCCTCGGTCCCCAGGGCTGCAAAGTGAGCGCTTAACCCACTGAGCCATCCTGGCTTTCCCTTTTTATTGTTTTTTTATGTTAAATTTATTGGGCTGACTTTAATTGATATCAATTACATTGTTTCCAGGTGTGCAATTCTACATTACATTGTCAATATATCGCATTATGTGCTCACCACCCAGAATCAGCTCACTTTCCATAACTGTATGTTTGATTCCCCCTCCCTACTCCTCCCTACTCATCTCTCCCACCCACCTCCACCCTTGCCCTCAGGTAACCACTGAACTATTAACTGTATCCATGAGTCTTTGTTTCTTTGTTCTTTCAGTTTTATATTCCACTTATAAGTGAGGTCATATGCTTCTTGATTCTTTCATTCTGACTTATTTTACTTAAGATGTTTTCAAGGTCCGTCCATGTTGTCACAAATTGCTGTATTTCATCTTTTCTTATTGCTGAGTAGTATTCCATTGTATAAATGTACCAGAACTTCTTTATCCAGTCATCTATCAGAGGACACTTTGGTTGATTCCACGACTTGGCCACTGTGAATGGTGCTGCGATGAGCATTGGGGACATGTATCATTGCGAATTAAGGTTTTCAGGTTTTTTGGGTAGATACCCAGGAGAGGGATCGCTGGGTCATATGACACTTCCATTCCTAGTTTTTTGAGGAATCTCCACACTGCCTTCCACAGTGGTTGTACCAATTTACATTCCCACCAGCAGTGTATGAGGGTTCCTTTTTGTCCACAGCCTCTCCAGCACTTGTTATTCCTTGTCTTGTTGATTATAGCCATTCTAACAGGTGTGAGGTGATATCTCATTGTGGTTTTAATTTGCATTTCCCTACTGGCTACTGATGTTGAGCATTTTTTCATGTATCTGTTGGCTGTTTGTATGTCTTCAGGAGAGAAGTGCCTATTTAGGTCTTCTGCCCATTTTTTAATTGGATCGTTCGTTTTTTTGTTGTTGAGCTGTATGAGTTCTTAATATATTTTAGATATTAGCCCCTTATCAGAGGCATTTTTTGCAAATATTTTCTCCCATTTGGTTGGTTTCCTTTTTACTTTTTTTGACAGTGTCCTTTGCTATATAGAAGTTTTTCAGTTTGATATAATCCCATTCATTTATTTTTGCTTTTACTTCCCTTGCCTTTGGAGTCAAGTTCATAAAGTGCTCTCTGAGCCCAAGGTCTATAAGTTTAGGTCTGATGCATTCTTCTATGCACCTTATAGTTTCAGATCTTATGTGGAGGTCCTTAATCCACTTTGGGTTAACTTTGGTATATGGTGACAGTTCACAGTCCAGATTCATTATTTTGCATGTGGTTTTTCAATTTTCCCAGTACCATATACTGAAGAGGCTTTCTTTTCCCCATTTTATATTTTTTGCTCCTTTGTCAAAGATTATCTGTCCATATATTTGTGGGTTTATTTCTGGGTTTTCGATTCTGTTCCATTGGTCTGTATGTCTATTTCTCTGCCAATACCAAGCTGTTTTGATTATTGATGCTTTGTAGTATAGACTGAAGTCAGGGAGCGTGATGCCTCCAGCCTTATTTTTATTTCAGAGGATTGCTTTGGCAATTCAGGGCCTTTTGTGGTTCCATATGAATCTGATAATTTTTTTATCTATCTCTTGAAAGAATGTGGGACTTTGATGGTAATTGCATTAAATCTGTATATTGTTTTTGGTAATATGGCCATTTTAACTATGTTGATTATTACAATCCATGAACATGGGATATCCTTCCATTTCTTTGTATCTTCTTCAATTTCTTGTAATAGTGTCTTATAGTTTTCCATGTATAAGTTTTTCACATTCTTTGTTAAGTGTATTCCTAAGTATTTTTTTTTAATTTTTAAAGATTTGTTTTTATTGTTTTTGACGAGAGAGAGAGAGAGAGAGAGAGAGAGAGAGAGAGAGAGAGAGATACAGAGACAGAGAGAAGGGGGAGCAGCTCGAACAGTCTCCATAGTTGTACATCATTGGTTTTTCCACATAGTTTCATTCCACAGGTGGACAGGGGGCTGCACAGGGAAGGAACTGGACTGGGGTCTTCACTCTGGTGAGAACTGAACTGGGGGCACTCCCCAGTTCAGCATATGGGTCCGCACGGGCCGGGGCCAGGATTCGATCCTCGGTCCCCGGGGCTGCAAAGTGAGTGCTTAACCCACTGAGCAATCCCGACTTCCCCAATTTCTAAGTACCGTATTTTCCGGCGTATAAGACGACCCCCTAATTTTACAGTTAAAACATAGGTTTAGGCCTATATTCGCTGTATAAGACTACCCCCCACTTCTGAGGCTGTAGTCTTATACAGCGAATATAGGCCTAAACCTATGTTTTAACTGTAAAATTAGGGTGTCGTCTTATACGCCAGAAAATACGGTATTTTGTTTTTGTTTTTATTACAAATGGTATAATTTTTCTCCTTTCTTTTTCTGAATTGTGTGTGTATAAAAAAGCTGTGGATTTTTGTACATTAATTTTGTATCCTACAACTTTACTGTATTCATTTATTATTTCTAACAATTTTCTGCTGGAATCATTGGGGGTTCTATATAAAGGATTATATTGTCTGCCAAAAGTGACAGTTTAACTTTTCATTTCCAATTTGAATGCCTTTTATTTCTCTTTTTCTGCCAAATGGCTCTGGCTAGGACTTCCAGCACTATGTTGAACAGCAGTGGTGACAGGGGACATCCCTGTCTCATTCCTGATTTTAGAAGTAAAGATTTCGGTTTTTCCCCCTTCAGTATGACATTTGCTGAGTGTTTGTCATATATGGCCTTTATCATGTTGAGGTATTTTCTTTCTCTACCCAATTTATTAAGTGTTTTGATTATAAATGGATGTTGTATCTTGTTAAATGCTTTTTCTGCATCAATTGATATAATCATATGGTTTTTACCTTTAATTTTGTTTATATAGTGTATCACATTGATTGATTCGCATGTGTTGAACCATCCTTGTGCCCCTGGGATGAATCCCACTTGATCATGATGTATAATCTTTTAATGGATTGTTGTATTCTTTTTGCTAGTATTCTGTTTAGGATTTTTGCATCGGTGTTGATCAGAGATATTGGTCTATAGTTTTCTTTTTTTCTGACGTCCTTGGCAGGCTTTGGTATTAGGGTAATGTTGGCCTCATAGAATGAGTTGGGAAGTATTGCTTCTTCTTCAATTTTTTGGAAAAGTTTGAGAAGGATAGGTGTTAGTTACTCTTTGAAAGCCTGGTAAAGCTCGTTAGTGAGACCATCTGGTCCTGGACTCTTGCTTTAGGGAAGGTTTTGGATGATTGTTTGAATTTCCTTACTGTTGATTGGTTTGTTTAGGATATCCAGGTCTTCTTGATTCAGTCTAGGTAGATTATATGTTTCTAAAAACTTGTCCATTTCTTCTAGGTTGCAAAATTTGGTGGCATATACTCCTTCATATGATTTTTGTATGATCCTTTGTATTTCTGTGGTAGCTGTTGCAATTTTTTCTCTTTCATTTCTAATTCAGATTATTTGTGTGTTTTCTCTTTTTCCCTTCATGAGTCTAGCCAGGGGGTTTTGTCAATTTTATTAAGTTTTCAAAGAAGCAGCTCTTTGTTGTATTAATGTTTTCTATTGTTATTTTATTCTCTATTTCATTTAGTTCTGCTTTAATTTTCTTGATTTCCTTCCTTCAGCTGGCTATGGGTGTTTTCTGTTCTTCTCCTAGTTCTTAAAGATGTGATATTAGGTTGTTTACTTGTAATTTTTCTTGTTTCTTGAGAAAGGCCTGTAGTGATATAAATTTCCCTCTTATTACTGCTTTTGCTGCATCCCAGTAATTTTGGTATGTTGTGTTTTCATTGTCATTTGTTTCTATGTATTTTTTAATCTTTTCTTTTATTTCTCCTTTGATCCAGTCATTTTTTTAATATCATGTGTGTAATCTCCATGTATATGTGTTTTTTTCTGCTTTCTTTTTGTAGCTGATCTCCAATTTCAAAGCTTTGTAATCAGAGAATACACTCGGTTTGATTTCAATCTTAAATTTGGTGAGGCGAGCTTTGTGTCTCAGCATGTGGTCTATCCTTCAAAACGTTCCATGTGCACTGGAAAAGAATGTATAGTTCTGTGTTTTAGGATGAAGTGTCCTGTAAATGTCAATTATGTCCAATTGCTGTACTGTATCATTTAAAGCTGATATTTCTTTATTTATTTTCTGTTTAGATGATTTATCCATGGCTGTCAGTGGGGGGTTGAAGTCCCCTACTGTAATTGTGTTTTTGTCAGTTTCTCACGATCTGTTAATAGTTGCTTTGTAAATTTTGGTGCTTCTTGTTTGGGGGCATATATATTAATAAGTGTAATATCTTCTTGTTGTATTGTCCCCTTTATTGTTATGAACTGTCCATTTTTGTCTCTTATCTTTTTGATACTGAAGTCTGCTTTGTCAGATATAAATATGGCTACACCTGCTTTTCTCTGGGTGCCATTTGCTTGGAGTATTTTTCCACACTTTCACTTTGATTCTGTGTTTGTCCTTGTGGCTAAGGTGTGTCTCTTGTAGACAGCATAAGGTTGGTTTTTCTTCTTTGATCCAGTTTGCTTCTTTTTGTCTTTTTATTGGTGAGTTCAGTCCATTTACATTTAGGGTGATGATTGATATTTGAGGATTTCCTATAGCCATTTTATCTTTTATTTTCTGGTAGCTCTTTTTTTTATTGCTTCTTTGCTTTTTTCTTACCATTGATTTATTTTAGTTTGATGGTGTTTATGACTGTTTTTCCTGTATTCTTGTCTTTTGTTTTTATGTGTCCCAGATCTAAGTACTTTTTCAGTGGTTACCATGAACTTTATATAAAAGGAAGTTTCATATATGCACTTGTTCCTTTTCTTAAGGATGTTGCTTATTTGTATTTTCTTGGAAACTTAAGACTTTACTTCCTCCCCTTTTTATACTTTTGTTGTTCCAGTTTATCCCTATTTACTTTTTGTTTCAGGTCCAATCGCCTCCTTCAGTATTTCTTGAAATGCTGGCCTTGTGCTGGACAATTCCTTCAGTTTTTATATGTCTGCAAAGGTCCTTATTTCTCCTTCATATCTACAGGATAACTTTGCTTGGTATAGGATTCCTGGCTGGTAATTTTTCTCCTTTAACATTTTGAATACTTTGTTCCATTCCTTTCTGGCTTGTAGAGTTTCTGTTGAGAAATCTAGTCTGATGAACTTTCCTTTATAGGTTATGGTATTCTTTGTTCTGGCTGCCTTGAGGATTCTTTCTTTGTCTTGGACCTTTGACATCTTCAGTATGATGTGTCTTGGAGAGGGTCTATTAGCATTCACATAGCTAGGGTTCCTATTTCCTTCTTGGATTTGAGGTTCCAGTTCTTGCCATAGATTTGGGAAGTTCTCATCTACTGTTTGAGTATATTCTCTGTGCCCCTCTTGTCCTCTGCTCCCTCTGGAATACCTATTATTATTATATTATTTTTTCTATTGGAGTCAGATAGTTCTTGTAGATATCTTTCATTTCTATTAGCTTTTAGGTCTCTCTCCTCTTCCTTCAGTGACATTTCCAAATTTTTGTCTTTGTTTTCACTAATTCTTTCCTCCATCTGGTCAACTCTGCTTCCTATGCTAGGTATTTCATTTTTCATTTCGTTTATTGTGTTGTTTATCTCCAGAATTTTTATTTGCATCTTTTTCATAGATTCCATTTCCTTTCTGAGATCATTTAGCTCCTTCTGTGTACTCCGCTAGTTTTCTGAGATCTCTTTGAATATTTTCATAATGGCAATCCTGAATTCTCTGTTATTTAGCTCATATAATTCCATATCATCAAGTCCCGTTTCTGGAGATTTTCTCTTTCTTTCTGAGCTCCTTTGTTCAAAGGGGTATTCATCACTGCTGGAGTGTTTTGTTTCCTGGACATGAGGACTTTTTCTTTTGGTAGATGTGAAGGTATCTTTCTTTTACTTCCTAGCTGGTTTTTGTGTCTTACAATATTTCCTCTTATTTCTTTTGTTTTCTCACAATGGGAGACTTCCTAGTAGATGGGCTTCCCTTTGACTCAGTTGCCCCAGTCTCTCTATGCCTCCTCTTTGGGATGGTATGGTGGGTGATGGTATTCTATGCCTCTGAGATCCCACTGCTGTCAGAAGCTGCCACACCTAGATCCCTCTGCTGGCTTCAGCGGGACTGGTGGGGAGGGGCTTGTTCAGAAAGGCACAGATCTGTTTGCTTCACAGGGTAAGGCAGCTTCCCTCTGCTGGGTTCAGCAGTAAGAGTGGGGGCAGAGTTTGTTGGGAAAGTTCCAGGCCTGATATCATTACAGGGTAATGGCAGCTTCCCTCTGCTGGCCTCAGTGGGAAGAGTGAGGGCGGGATTTGTTCCCAAAGGTGCAGATCTGATTGCATCACAGTGTAATGGCGGCTTCCCGGCAACAGCTCACAGAAGGCCTGCTATGGGCGAGGCCTATGGGGGAGCCCTGGGCCACAGCAAGGGGAAGCAGCCAAGCTCCATGTCCAAGGCCACGCAGTGCTCCGGTTGGGGCCGCACCTCTCTGAGGGCCACTCTGTGCCTCAGCCGCCAACACACTCCTGGTGTCGGCACTCCAGCCACTGTAACACCCGCCTCCAGCTCTAGATGTTGGCCTCAGCTCCACCGGCCCCCAGCGCCAGCTGCCCGACTCAAGTGCTGGCAGCCAGATTTTCACTCCAGTCACCCGCACCGATCTCTGGCTGCTGCTGGTACCTCGCTCTGGCCTCCTGCACCATGCTCTGGCTGCCCTCACTACACTATGTCTGCTCGCCCCACACTCCCACTGGGCTCTCTCTTAACCATCAGCTGTGCCCACTTTTTCCATCCACCCCGTGCTCTGGCATCTGCGCCTCTGCCTACCCCCGTCTGCACCTCCGCTTCTGTCCGCTCCGGGCCTCCAACCCACCTAGAGTCGTTCTGCTCGTGGACCCGCACCCCCACACTCCCACCTCAGTCAGTCTCTCCTCTGCTGGACTCGGTCAGCCTCTGGGTCGGTCACTGGGTGGATCTCCGGGTCACGCTCCGTGGCAGGTCTCCGCACAACTCCCTTTCTTCCTGTCTCACTCGCCTGTTTCTCCAGCTTTGGGAATTTTCTTGGGACTCAACCAAGGCTGTGCACTACTTAGAGATTCTCTGGTTGGATTTTTAGTTGTATAATTCGTTGTCTTTCCAGGAGAGATTTCTAGAGCTCCTCTCACGCCTCTATCTTGATGTTCCTATGTTGAGTCTTCTAATCCATAAACATTGAGTGTCTCCCTATTCCTTTGTGTCTTCTTCCATTTCTTTTAATAGTCCCTTATAGTTTTCTATGTGTAAGCCCTTACATTCTTGAGTAAGTTTATTTCTAGGTATTTTAATCTCTTTTTTTTTTTCTTATTTTTGTTATTGCAAAAAGTATTGTTTTTCTCATTTCTTTTTCTGAAGTTTCATTGTAGGTATATAAACATCAATGGACTTTTATACATTTTGTATCCTGCAACTCTACTGTATTCATTTATTGTTTCTAATAGTTTTCTGGTGGAGTCTTTAGGGTTTTTTTATATAAAGGATCATGTCATCTGCAAAGAGTAACAGTTTAACTTCTTCACTCCCAGTTTGAATGCCTTTTATTTCTTTCTCTGGCTTGATGACTGGCTGGAATTTTCAGTACTAAGTTGAATAGCACTGGCGACAGTGGACATCCCTGTCTTGTTTCTGATTTTAGAAGAATAGGCTTCAGTTTTTCCCTGTTCAGTATGACATTCACTGAGGGTTTGTCACATATGGCCTTTATTATGTTGAGGTACTTCCTTTCTATACCCACTTTATCAAGTGTTTTGGACATAAATGGATGTTGTATCTTGTTTAGTGCTTTTTTTGCATTACCTTTGATTTTGTTTATGTGGTGTATTACATTGATCAACTTGCATATGTTAACCATCCTTGTGCTCCTGGGAGGAATCCCACTTGGTTGTGATGTATAATCTTCTTAATGCATTCTTGTATTTTATTTGCTAGCATTTTTTTGGGGACTTTTGCATCTATTTTCATCAGACATATTGGTCTGTAGGGGTGTGTGTGTGTGTGTGTGTGTGTGTGTGTTGCCTTTATCAGGCTTTGGTATTAGGGTAATGTTGGCTTTGTAGAATGAGTTGGGAAGTATTGCTGTTCCTTCAGTTTTTTGGAAGAGTTTGAAGAGGATAAGTATTGATTCTTTTTTGAATGCTTGGGCATACATTAGTAAGACTGCCTTGTCCTGGGCTTTTGCCTTTGGGGAGGTTTTGGATAATTGTTTCAATTTCATTACTGTTGATTGGTGTATTTAGGTTATCCAGTTATTGATTCAGTCAAGGTAGACTATCTGTGTCTAGAAACTTGTTCATTTCTTCTAAGTTGTTAAATTTGCTGACATATAGTCCTTCATAGTGTTATCATAGGATCCTTTGTTTTTCTGTGGTATCAGTCATAATTTTATTTTCATTTCTAAGTTGTTTTTCTTGTGTCTTTTCTCTTTGTTCCTTGGTGAACCTAGCCAGGTATTTTGTCAATTTTACAGATTTTTCCCCCCCAAAGAAACAGTTCTTTGTTGCATTCATTTTTCTATTGTTTTTCTGTTCTCTATTTCATTTAGTTCTCTGATTTTTATTATTTTCTTCTGTTTGCTGACTTTGGGCTTTTTTTTTCTATTTCTTTTCTAGTTCTTTAAGATGTGATGTTAGGTGTTTTTAGTTGTGATTTTTCTTGTTCCTTGAGATAGGCCTGTAGTTATATAATTTTCCCTATTAGTTTTGCTTTCACTGCAGTTTGATAATTTTGATACATTGTGTTTTCATTGTCATTAATTTCTATGTATTTTTAAATCTTTTTTTTATTTCTTCTTTTATCCAGTCATTTTTTAATAACATGTTGTTTAATCTCCATGTATATATGGTATGCCTGCTTTCCATTTGCAGTTGATATCCAGTTTCAAAGCTTTTTGGTCAGAAAATACACTTGATATGATTTCAGTCTTGAACTTGCTGAGGCTAGCTGTGTCCTTGCACGTGGTCTATTCTTGAGAATGTTTCATGTGCATCAAAAAAGAATGTATAGTCATTTGTTGTAGGATGAAGTATCCTGTAAATGTCAATTATGTCCAGTTGCTGTAATGTATCAGTTAAAGCTGATATTTCCTTATTTATTTTCTGTTTGGATGATCTCTGCATAGCTATCAAGGGGCTGTTTAGGTCCCCTACTATAATTGTGCTTTTGTCAGTTTCTCCTTTTAGATCTGTTAGTAGTTGCTTTGTAAATTGTGGTGCTTCCTAATTGGGGGTATATATATTAATAAGTGTCATGTCTTCTTCTTGTATTGTCCCCTTCATCATTATTAATTGTCCATCTTTGTCTTTTTACCTTTTTTATCCAGAAGTCTGTTTTATCAGATGTAAGTGTAGCTACACCTGCTTTCCTCTGGATGTCATTTGCTTGGAGTTTTATTTTGCACCCTTTCACTTTGAGTCTGTGTTTGTCCTTGCAACTGAGGTTTATCTCTTGGAACCAGTGTAAGGTTGAATTTTGTTTTTTAATTTAGTTTGCTACTCTGTGTCTTTTTATTGGTGAATTTAATACATTTACATTTAGGGCAATGACTGATATATGAGGACTTCCTATAGCCATTTGATCTGTTTCCTGGTAGCTTAGTGTGTAGCAACTTCTTCCTTGCTTTTTTTCTCAATTTAATTTTTTTTTTCTTTTTAGTTTGATGGTGTTCTATGATTTCTCCTCCTGTTTTTGTTTGTTTGTTTGTTTTGGTTATGTGTCTTAGTTTCTAAGTTCTGATGTTTGTTGAGTTTTTTTTCTTTTTATTATGAAAAAAAGTTTCATATGTATAGCACATCCTTTTCATAAGCATGCTTTTTATCTCCATTGTCTTTTGGAAATCTAAACCTTTACTTCCTCCTCTTTTATGTTTTTGTTGTCCCAACTTTTTAAAATTTATTTTAACTATGTGCTTCAGGTCGAATAGCCTCCTTCAGGATTTCCTGAAATGCTTGCCTTGTGCTGGAGAATTCCCTCACCTCCTGTATGTCTGAAAACATCGTTAATCCTCCTTCACATCTTAAGGATAACTTTGCTGGATAAATTATTCATGGCTGGTAATTTCTCTCTTTCAGTATTTTGAATATTTGATTCCACTTTTGCCTGGCTTGTAAAGTTTCTGCTGAGAAGTCTGATGACAGCATAATAGCTTCTCTTTATAAATTACAATCCTCTTTTCCCTGTCCTACTTGAGAATTCTTTGTTTGTCTTTTAGATTTTGGACACTTTCAGTATATGTAATGTGTCATGGAGAAGATATGCTGAAATTCAGATATTTGGGAGTCCTGTTTTATTCTTGAATTTGTGGTTCCAATTCTTTCCATGGGTTTTGGAAGTTCTCATCTATACTTTGTTTGAGTAAGTGGTCTGTGCATTTCTGCACTACCCCTTCTGGTACTCTTGTTATTTTTATGTTGTTTCTTCTAATGGTGTCAAAAATTTCTTGTATAGTTATTTAACTTCTTTTGACTCTCAAATCTCTTTTTCTTTTTGTGACATTTTCATATTTCTGTCTTCTATATCACTAATTCTTTCCTCTATCTACTTGGTCCTGCTTACTATGTGAGCTATTTCATTTTTCATTTCTTTTAATGAACTGTTTATTCTCAGGATTTCTATTTTTTTATAGTTTCAATTTCTTTGTTAAAGTATTCCTTTTGTTTACAGATTTCCTTTCTGAAATCATTTAGCACCCTCTATGTTCTATGTCAATTTGCTGTGATATCTCAGAGTGCCTTTAAAATTGCATTCTTGAATTCTGTGTCATTTAGATCATATGTTTACATATCTCTCAGTGCTTTTCCTGGAGATTTTTCATATTCTTTCTGAGCAGCTTTGTTCCTTAGGGTACTCATTGTTCATAGTGTTTCTCTTCCTGGACTTTTCCCCTGGAAAATATGAAAAAGTCTTTCTTTTACATCCCATTTGGTTTTACTGCAGTGTTTTAAAATATTTTCTCTTGGCTATTCAGTCTTCTCATGTTGGGAGAGTTCCTAGAAGGTGGGCTTCTCTTTTTTGAACCAACTACCTTAGTCTCAATGCACGTCTTCTTTAGGATTATGTGGTGGCCCATAGCATTCTATGTCTGGGATCCCATTGTAGGCAGGAGCTGCCATGCCTCTGTTTGCCATTTCCCTGAGCCCCACTGCCACTTTCAGCTGGAAGGGTGGGGGCAGGATTTATTGGCAAAGGTGCAGGTCTCTTTCCAGCACAGAGTAATGGCAGTTTTCTGAATATAGCTGACTATATATGCAAGGCACTAAATGGAATTGGAAGGGGGATGGGGTGGTGAACCTTGGGAGAGAATTAAGGGAAGCGACCAGGCTTTGTGTCCATGAGTTTTGCCTGGTGGTTAGGGAAGTGTGGGTCGTAACTGCTGTGTGTCTTGAGGTCGCACACTGCCCTCAGTACTGCCCCAGCTGTAACATAAGCCTGTCCCACCATCAGGAATGTGCAGGGCCAGGGTGGGTGGGCACCAACAGCTCTGTCTTTTTCCCTTCTCCTAATCCCTTGTTTCTCCCAGAATTGTGTGTTTCTCTGGTCAGCATTTCCATGGCTGTTGGCTCTCAGTCTTTGGCTCACCTAGTGCTGCTATGCCCCTCGGCTTCCAACCCTAAGCTCATTCATTTCCACACTCATGCTCAGGCTGTGGTCATAATTTTCCCAGGGCCATGTTAGTCACCATGTAGGGCACCTCTGCTCAGGCCCTAGCTCATCCAGGGTCACCTCTGCTTCAGCCACCTATGCCTCCACCCTTGTTAGTTCTTGGCTTTCAACCTGTCTGGAATAGTATTGTATTTCATCCCATATTCCCAGGCTCCCAGCTCACTCCCTCCTCTGCCAGTCTCCCTGGTCTGATCTGCACCCCAATCTGTGTCCTTTCTTCTTTTCCTGCTCACCTCCCTTTCTCTGATCTTGAGGTGTTTTCTTGGGATGAGTGGTTCTCTCAGCTGGGGCTATGTGTTGCTTTGGAATTCTCTAGTTGGATTATAGTTTAATATTTGTTGTGTTTTCAAGGAGAGGTTTCAGGAATCTCTCACATCACTATCTTAGTGATGTCTCTAATTAACATTTTTATAGCATTTTATACCAAAACAGCAGAATATATACATTATTTTCAAGTGCACATGAAACATTTTTTAAAGATAGACCATATATTAGACCACAAAACAAGCCTCAATAAATTAAGAAAGTTGAAATCATATCAAGCATCTTCTCTGACCATAATAGTATGAAACTAGAAATTAATAACAAGAAAAAAACTAAAAAACCTACAAATATATGGAGGCTGAATAACATGCTACCAAACTGAATGCATCAACAATGATATTAAAGAAGAAATTAAAAGGTACTTGAAACAATTGAAAATGAAAACACAACCCAAAATCTATGGAATACAACAAAAGAGTCCTAGGAAGGAGATTCATAGCAATATAGGCATACCTAAAAAAAAAGAAAAATGGAAAGAAAAAAAAAAATCAAGAAAAATCTCAAAAATGTTTAAGCTTACACCGAAGGAAAGTGGATGAAGAACAACAAACACAGCCCAAAGTGAGTATAAATAAGGATATAATAAAAATCAGAACAGAAATAAATGAAATTGATAAAAAGACAATATAGAAGACCAATGAAACCAAGAGCTCATTCTCAGAAAAATAAAGAAAATCAACGAAGTTTTAACCGTATTCCTCAAGAAATAGAGGGGACCCAAATAAATAAAATCAACAAAACAGGAGAAGTGACAACAGACACCACAGAAATACAAAAAATTATAATCTATAAGCAACTGTACTCCAACATATTGGATAATCTGGAAGAAATGGATAGATTATTAAAAACATACAAGCATCCAAGACTAAATCAAGAAGAAACATAAAACCTAAGTAGACCAATTACTAACAGCAAAACCAAATCAATAGTAAACAAGCTGCCAGCAAACAAAAGTCCTGGACCAGATGACTTCACAGGTGAATTTTACCACACATTCAAAAAAGAGCTAATATCTATTCTCCTCAAACTGTTCCAAAAAATACAAGAAGAGGGCAGGCTCTCAAATTCATTTTATGAAGCCACCATTACCCTGATTCCAAAACCAGACAAAGACATTACAAAAAAAGAAAACTATAGGCCAATATTCCTAATGAACATAGATACAAAAATTCTCAACAACATATTAGCAAATTGAATTCAGAAATACATTAAAAAACCATATACCATGATCAAGTGGGATTCATTCCTGGGAAGTAAGGTTGATTCAGTATACATAAATCAGTTAATGTGATGCCCCACATAAATGAAATGAAAAATAATAATTATATGGTCATATCAGTAAATTCAGAAAAAGCATTTGACAGAATCCAACAGTCATTTATGATAATGGGTTGGCCAAAAATAATTGTTTCTTTGTAAGCAAATCAAAAGCAATATATTTTATGGAAAACAAAAACTTTATTCAACAATGTATTCTTTGTTTTGTTCAATTATCCTTTGCCTTCTTTCAGGCAAATTTGTGATTGTTCGCTCAAACAATTTGATATCTTCATCAAAGGTAAATACCTTTCAAGGTATTTTGCAAAGAGTGAAACAAATTTTAGTCTGGTGGTGGATTCACTGGTGAATATGGCAGGTGTCATAACAAATTCCATTCAAGCTCCAACAACTTTTTATGAGTGACCAAACTTGTATGAGATCTAGCATTATTATGGTGGAAGACAACACCTTTGCAGTTCACCAATTCTGGACACTTATGTTTGGTGGCTTCATTTAATTTATCCAATTGATGACAGTACACATCCAAATTAATCACTTGGTTCTTGGGAAGCAGCTCAAAATACATAATGCTTTTGAAATCCCACCTTTCTTTGGGTGGGAACACCTTGAATGGTGAAACACTTCCCTTTGATGAAGATAGCAAACAGTGCTTGGGACAGTTTTTTGCCAAAAAAGATAGAAATTTATTTGAGCATGGAATCATGAAGTTGCCTAAAAGATTGCAAAAGATAATTGAACAAAATGGACAATACAGTTTTGAATTAAGTTTTTGTTTTCCATTAAAAACACACACATACACAAAAACACAATTACTTTTTGGCTAACCCAATAAAAACTCTCAGCAAAGTATAGAAGAAACATATCTCAATATAATAAATGCTACATATGATGATCCCATAGCTAACATCACACTCAGTGGTGAAAAGCTAAAAGCATTTTTCTTAAGTTTGGGAACAAGATAAGGATACCCACTGTTACCACTCTTACTCAACATAGTACTGGAAGTCCTAGCCACAGAAATTAGAAAAGAAAAAGAAAGAAAAGGCATCCAAATAGGAAAGGAAGAAGTTAACTGTCATTATTTAGATATCATGATACTACATATAGAGAACCCCAAAGATTCCACTACGAAATTATCAGAATGGATTTAGTAAAATAGGATACAAAATTAATATCCAGAAATCAGTTGCATTCTTATGCACCAATAATGAGTAAGCAGATAGAGAAATTAAGAAAACAATCTCATTTACAATTGCATCAAATTTTGTATATATATATAACCTAGGAATAAATTTAACCAAGGAAATAAAAGACCTGTACTCAGAAAATTATAAGACATTGAAGAGAGAAATTAAAGATAAAACAAATAAATTGAAACATATACCATGCTCATGAATAGGAAGAATTAATATAATTAAAATGTCCATAGTACCCAAAGCAATCTGCAGATTCAATGCAGATGCTATCAAAATACCAATGGTGTTTTTCATAGAACTAAAACAAATAATCCTAAACTTTATATGGAACCATAAAAGACCTAGAATAGCCACAGCAACCCTGGTAAAGAACAAAGTTGGAGAAATCACAATAGCAGATATGAAATTGTACTACAAGGCTACTGTTATCAAAACAGCATGGTATTGGCATAAAAACAGACACAGATTAATGGAACAGAATAGAGAACCCAGAAATAAATCCATGTCTATATGGCCAATTAGTCTATGACAGAGAAAGCCAGAATTTACATTAGTGTAAAGATAGTCTATGCAATAAATGGTGCTGGGAAAACTGGGTAGATACATGCAAAAAAAAAATGAAATTGACTATGTCCATTACCCCAATAAATTTAACAATAAGAAAAATGAAATTGGACCACCTTCTTTAACCATATATAAAAATAAACTCAAAATGGATTAAAGGCTTAATTATAAGACCCTAAACCATAAAACTCCTAGAAGAAAATATAGGAAGTAACCTTTCAGGCATTACCTTTAGTAATATTTTCTATGATATATCTTCTTGGACAAGGGAAACAAAAGAAAAAGTAAACAAATGGACTACATCAGACTAAAAAGTTTTTATAGCTAAAGAAACTGTCAACAAAATGAAAAGACATCCTACAGAATGGAGAAGATATTCACCAATGAGGCATCTGACAGAGGGTTAATATCCAAAATTTATAGAAAACTCATTGGAAAAAAAACAATTAAAAAAGGGGCAGAAAACCTGAATAGACATTCATCCAAAAAGAACATACAATCACTTCTTGGAAGAAAATGCAGATGGCCAATATAGGCAAGTGAGAAGATGCTCAGTATCACTAATCATTAGAGAAATGCAAATCAAAACTACAATGAGATACTACCTCACTCCTGCAACAAAAAATGTTAGTGAGGATGTAGAGAAAAGGTAACACTTGTGTACTATTGGTGGGTTTGAAAATTGGTGCAGCCACTATGGAAAACAGTATGGAGTCTCAAAAAATTAAAAATGGAACTACCCTATGATTCAGCAATTCCACTCCTGAGTATCCAGAGAAATCCAAAACACTAATTTGATAAAATATATGCACCCTTATGCTTATTGCAGCATTATTCTCAATATCCATGATATGGAAATAAATGCCCATCAGTAGACAATTGGATAGAGAAATTGTGGTACATTTACACAATGGAGTATTACTCAGCCAAAAAAAAAAAAGGAATAAAATTACATGGATGAAACTAGAAGTTACCATGCTATGCGAAATAAATCAAACTGAGACAGATGAATACCATATGATGTCATTTATATGTGAACTCTAAAGAACAGAATAAACGAACAACCAAAACAGAAATAGACTCCAGCTGATGGAGTCAGATGGGAGGGAGGGCAAGGGGGTGGGTGGGAAGGGTGAAAGGAATGGGAAATGCAAACTGGTAGACATGTAGTGGTTATGGGGATATGTGAGGTACAGTATGGGGATTATAGGTAATGTCAAAAAACTATGCATGGTGTCAGCTGTGTACTGGAGCCATTAGGAGGAACACTTAATTATATAGATGCCTACCCACTGTGTTGTACACCTGAAATAATATAAAATAATGTTGAGTGTCCAATATATATATATATATATATATATATATATATATATATAGTCACGGGATATAGTGCATAGCACAGGGAATATAATCAATGATATTATATTAGTAATAGCTATGTAAATATAAGTTATGTACGGTATCAAATGGGAAATGGACTTGTTGGGGTTGTCACTACTGTGTAAGGTCTGTAAATGTCTAAGCGTTATGTTCTCTTATACATAATTTTTTTTTTTAAAGATTTATTTATTGTTTTTAACAGAGAGAGAGAGAGAGATACAGAGTCAGAGACAGAGAGAAGGGGGAGGGCCCAGAACAGTCTCCATAGTTGCACATCATTGGTTTTTCCACATAGTTTCTTTCCACAGGTGGGCGCGGGGCTGCACAGGGCAGGAACTGGGCCGGGGTCTCGCCCCGGTGAGAACTGAACTGGGAGCACTCCCCAGTTCAGCATATGGGTTTGCACGGGCCGGGGCCGGGATTTGAACCTCGGTCCTGGGGCTGCAAAGTGAGCACCTAACCCACTGAGCCATCCCGGCTTCCCCCATAATTTTTAAACTATGTACAAGAAACTAATTTTTAAAAAGAGTGGATTTGAGGATTTGGAAATATCTCTCATTTATTCTACCTGAATTTTCTGTCATTCAGGTAAGGACTGCTGTTAAATTTCAATTAGTGTGAAAAATTCCAAAAAGATCAAAAAAGTGAGAAATCATCCATAATTTTTTGTGTACATCTGAAACCTATGTAACTTTACTAACCAGTGTCACCCCAATAAATTTAATTAAAAAGAAAAAATAAACACTGTTATATCACCCTCCCTCCCCCCAAAAAATGGTATAACAAAATGAAAATCCACTCCCCTCGTAAGTAACCACCATTTACAGTTAAGTAAATATTCTTTCTGACCTTTTACCCTGCTTCTCACTTACATGGACATGCTCATTAGTTCTTTAATGCATATCAGTTTATGACATTAACTCATCTGTTATATTTCATACATTGTGAGGTGAAACAGGAGGGACATTTTGATGAGAGATGTGCAGGAGCACAGAGCCTTGTCCACTGGACATGGCAGCATGGAATGTAGGTCCTTAGGAGAGGCCAGGATTCAGTGATGACCTCCTCTCAGGAATTTGAGGTTAGATTGCTATGCTCGTCCACTAACGTCTATACATTTGTGTTTTTCTCTTTTGGGTTGCAATTGCTATAGTGACAAAGAGAATATTATAGAGGTGAGGAAACATGATTAAAAACAAGCAAATCAATTTGTTTTTACCATCTTCAGCAGATAAACACCGTTGATGTGTTGAACACAATGGGAGCTATTCCTGCGGGGTTCAGGCCTTCCACGCTCTTCCAGCTTCTGGAGGAAGGTAACAAGTGTCTGTCAGCCACCACAGACTTAGTTAAGCAGTCACGCTTTAAATCTAATTTCTTTTTTTTTTAGCTGAAGTTGTTTAAAAAGATGTTGAACCTCACATCTCACAGGTGCTCATCTTTTCCTTGTCTTTCCTGTGACAGTGGAAAAAGGATCCATGATCCTATCAGAGGCTAGCCTGCCTACCAGTGCTCTGGACTCTAGCCCCTTTTCTTTATTCCAGAAATATTACTCTCTTCATAGTCAGCCCTTCCCTGTATCTTTGTCCCACTTCCCTTCCCCCACTGGCTTCTTCCCTCATCAGGAGTACTGGCATGCCTAACACCTGCTTCCTCTAAGAACCAGCCTCTGAAGCCCTGCCCCTTTCTAGGTGAAGCCTCCCTTTCTCTGTATTTCTTCACAGCAAGACGTTTTCAAAGAGATATCTCTGTTCACTTTTGTGTTCTTCTTCTTGGATTTTCTTGTAGTACTTGACAATATTTGTTTATATGCTCATTTTAAAGAGGAATGATATTGGAGAGGCTGTCCTGATTCCTTAAGTTGTGGAGCTATCTGTGAAAGGGCTGCTTTGAGGTTCCTCGCTGGAAAGGCTCCTCTTAGCACCTCCTGAATGCCCAGTTTCTTCTCTTCCTTTGGGTATCAGGGTAAATTCCACTTTCCCGGAGAAACCATGAGTAATGTAGGTTCCCCTAACTCCTATCCACCTGAGTACCCTTTATGGATCTAAGTCAGCTTATAATTACCTTATTTATCCTCATGTCTACTTAATTTTTAAATTGTTTTCCCTACTGAACTGTAAACAAATGAGAGCAGGACCAAATTTCTCTGTTCACGTTTGTATTATATTTTCAAGTCCTAGCATAGTACCTAGCACAAAGCAGGAACTCAAAGATGATTTCTCAAATGACTATATGGTTTTGTAATGAGTATTCTTCATGACTAAATTATGGAATAACCATATAAAAATGGTTTTGTATTAAGAAGTGAAATTAGGGAGAGAACAAAATGATGGCATGAGAGGGACTCCTGAAAAACTCCCCTGGAGATTACAACAAATAGAACATCTGTAATTCAATGGAGGATTCTACACACAACATACACACATAGCTAAGAGACCCACCTATTGCACATATGTACATGCAGGTGGGCAAAGGGGCAATTGCAGGAGAATAAAGAAGGGAAGTACAGAGACTCGGACAGCATCCCAATCCCTGCTTAGAACTTGGTGACTGGGGGAGGGAGGAGGAAGAAGGCGGCTGGTGAGCACTATGGACCTTACTCAGTCCATGGGAAAGAGAAAAGGAAGCCTAGAGGCTGGAGTTGTAAGACGCAGCCAGACCTCACTCTAGCACCAGGAGGTGCAGACACAGTGGATACAAGATGCTGCACCCCAAATTCACTCCAGTCTGAGAGGAAGGGAAGCAACTGGGGCTGTAAGAAGCCACAGCCTGACCCCTCTCTGGCTGGGAAAGAGAAGGAGACAAAAAGGCCACAGGCACACTTCTCTGGCCATGAGCAGTGCTATCTGTGGGGCCAGCATTCAAGATAGCTATTTCCAAAATGCAGGGTAGAGACCTTGGAGCAAACTGAATATAGGAAGGTATAAGCCCACATTGTTTGTGTGCTGCTCTCAGTGCCAAGTAGAAAACAAAGGCACTAGTCACCCTCCCCTATTACCTGCCAGACCTTTGCCCCACATTAGCAGTGAGCCCCAGGAAAAAAAAACACAAAAACCACAACAGTCATTGTCAACCTAAGGAGAACATATACTAACAGAGAGGCTGCAAAGAAATCCATCATCAGAATATGGGATGGTGGCAAACAAATCATCAGTGACAGAGCTCAATGCAATGATTATAATGCTGCTCAAGCACTTAATGAGAATTTCAACAAAGGTACAGCAAGCATTAAGAAAAAGGACATAGAGACAATTAAAAAGGACCAGAGACAAAGATAACAATAAAGGAAATGAAGAATGGAATAGGAGGGATCTCCAGACTAGATGAAACAGATAGGATCAGCAATATGGAAGACAAGGTAACAGAAAACATCCAATCAGAACAAGGAGGGGAAAATCCAAAATATGAGGATAGTCTAAGAATACTCACTCTGTTGTTTTAACATCAAGTGTAACAACATTCATATAATAGGAATACCAGAAAGAGAGAAACAAGAGATAGAGAACTTATTAAAGAAATAGTGACTGAAACTTTTTCTACCATGAAGGAAATAGACATACAAACTCAGGAAGCATAGAGAGTACAATACAAGAGAAACCCAAACAGACCCACAACAAGACACATCATAATTAAAACATCAAAAGTTAAAGACAGAGAAAATTCTAAAAGAAGCAAGAGAAATGCAAGTAGTAACTTATAAGAGGAGACTCATATGACTATCAGCTGATTTCTCATGAGAAACTTTACAGGCCAGAAGGGACTGGCAGAAAATATTGAACATATGAAAACCAAGGACCTATAGCCAAGATTAATGTATTCAGAAAGACTATCATTCAAAATTGAAGGGCAGCTAAAGAGCTTCCCAGACAAGAAAAAGCTTTTGGAATTCATTGACACCAAACCAGGGTTACAAGGAATTTTAGAGGAACTTCTTTAAGATTGGAAAAAGCAAAAATAAATGATGGAAGGGCAATGACTACATGTCTATCAACAGTTGCTTTCAAGTTATATGGATTAAAGGTTTAAATCAAAAGACATGGAGGATATTCCACTGAGCAGAGTGACAAATAGCGGAAGACAGATGCAAATTCATTTCGCTTATAGGTGAAATCCAAAAAAGAAGATTAACAAGCAGAACACGAACAAATTCACAGACATGCGAGAAGGGTTGGGTGCATGGGTAAAATAAGGGAAGGAGAATAGGAAGTTCAGTTTGGTTGTTAGAAAGTAATACTTATGGGGATGTAGAGCAAAGTATGGGAATACGGTCAATAATGTTGCAATGAGTGTGCATAGTGTTATATGGGTACTAGATTTGTGGGGGTGATGGGAGGAGAGTTGGACGGGTGGGTGAATGAAAGAATCAAGAAACATGACCTCACTTATAGGTGGAATATAAAACTGAAAAGAACAAAGAAACAAAGACTCACCGACACAGTCACTAGTTTAGTGGTTACCTGAGGGTGGGGGACGGTGGGTGGTAGAGATGGGTGAGGGGGAGTAGGAAGGGGGAATCAAACACACGGTGATGGAAAGTGAGCTGATTCTGGGTGGTGAGCACATAATGTGATGTATAGACAATGTAATGTAGAATTGTACACCTGGAAACAATGTAATTGATACCAATTAATGTCACCCCAATAAATTTAACAAAAAATAAAATAAAATAAAAATAAATAAATAAAATAAGTAAAGCTTTAAAAAAAAAAGAAGTACAAATTCCTAGTCAATAAATAGTCACAGGATATAAAATGCAGCACAGGGCATACAATAAGTATAAAATAAAATTAATGATTACATATTTTTCCAAATCACCAAAAAGTGTTTATAAATTTTATTCATTTTACAAAAATATTTGAATGAATCATCTTCATCATGGGCCATGTTATTGGCCTAACAGTCTTTCAGGTCTTTCTTAGAGCTGCCTTGAGATCAGCGCTTATGTGCTTCTATCTTTGTTTTCTCTGTTGTTTCTATGTGTAGATCTCTGTTGATGCCTCTATCTTTAGAAACCTGTTTCCAATAAGCAGCTTGGCCTCTTGGATGTCTGTTTTCTAAGTTTGTAGCATAACATGAATTTTTGGCTTTGAATTTTATTTGTAAGAAAATAAAGGAAAAATTATTTTTGTAGGGAACCAGTTTCGAGCAATTTACTTCTTACAGCCAGAGCTCGCTCCTTCACAGCTGGCCTTCAGAGATCTCATGTGGAATGCTAAGACAGGCACTGTAAGTATAGTTACTGTCAGTAGGATTTTGACTTTTCCAGATTGTGTCACGGTTGCAAGCATACCATTAGCATGTAAATTAATTAATACATTATAGAAAACAGAAAATAAATGGTTTCTGTATTATGATTTTGAAACACAGTGTTAGTTTCATAGCTAACACAAAACTTGGGTTTGTTACTGTGACTTTATCTTATTTCTCTTCTCCATGGTTTTTTCTCCCATTGTTAAAAAGGAAATAATACTACATATCTATTTTATTCTTTGCCTCAATTTCCTCATCGGTGAAAAGGGAATAATAATACAACATAGGATTATCATGAGAATTCCATTGTTCATATGAAGGGGCTAGTAACAGTGCCCAGCTCATGATGATAATTCTGGAAATGTTAGCCAGTAACAGTAGTAGTAGTAGTAGTAGTAGTAGTAGTAGTAGTAGTAGTAGTAATGTTAGCCAGTAGCAGCAGCAACAGCAGCAATAATAGTAGTAGTAATAGTAGTAGCAGCAGCCGCAGCAGCAGTAATAATTCTGGAAATGGTTAGCCAGTAGTAGTAGTGGTAGTAATGTTATTTTAATAAAGTAGGATTAAGGATATTGGTAGTACTTTATGTCTATATTTCTTTGGGTATATTCAGCTTAGATCAAGTAAAGGATTCTTGTATCCCCAGTATTTGAAGCAGGAAATACTCTTGATACTTGATTCTACTGTCCAACTTTTTAGCAGATATAAACCACATTAGAGGAGATGCCAGGATGGCTCAGCAGGTTAAGTGCTCACTTTGCAGTCTGGGGGTCCGAGAATTGAGCCCCAGCCCTGGCCCATGTGGTCCCATATGCTGAACTGGGGTATAACCCCCCAGTTCCATTCTCGCTGGGGTAAGCATCCCATGTAGGAGGCCCCTGGTTCAGCCCCAAGCTTGTGGGGACGTGCCTACCACGCAGGAGGCCAGTGCCTGGTTCCTGCCTTGTATGGTTCCTCACCCACCTGTGTGGAATGAAACTACCGGTATGTCAAAAACTGATGACATACAATTATGGAGACTGCTCTGGGCTCTCCCCTTTCTCTCTCTCTCTCTCTCTCTCTCTCTCTCTCTCTCTCTCTCTCTCTCTCTCTCTCTCAAAAATAATAAAATAAATCTGTAAAAAAAAAAAAAATTCTGCATTAGAGCACATCACTCCTTTTCATGTTTACCTTCTACATTTTTTTTCTTTCTCTCCCAGAGCCTCAGGGGAAGAATAAGAGGACCCAATGTGGTCAAGTTTTGTTGGGAGGGGTAGCATAAAATTATAGTGCCCTTTTTTCTGTCAACCTGAGCATTACCTGGAACCTTCTCAGTATTAAATATCCTTTTCTGCAATTCAACGAAGATGTTGTATTTGGTCTGTTTAGTGTACTAGTATTGGAATAAATGGCATTAAATTTTATGGACTTTATACCCATAGAACTAAATATTGAACTTCCATTTCTTAAATTTAAACGATTTATTTTGTTTTTGACAGAGAGAGAGAAAGAGAGATACAGAGACAGACAGAGTGAAGGGGGAGGCCCTGAAGAGTCTCCATAGTTGCACATCATTGGTTTTTCCACATAGTTTCATTCCACAGGTGGGCGTGGGGCTGCACAGGGCAGGAACTGGGCCGGGGTCTCACCCCGGTGAGAACTGAACTGGGGGCACTCCCTAGTTCAGCATATGGGCCTGTACAGGCCGGGGCCGGGATTCGATCCTCGGTCCCTGGGGCTGCAAAGTGAGCGCTTAACCCACTGAGCCATCCCGGCTTCCCCAATCATTTCTTAAATTTAAAAGTGATAAGCTTTAAATGCTGTCTTATTTTTTTAGTGGTATAAGTTATTTAAATGGGAAGGTCCATGACCATGAAGCAGAATGTTTTAAGAATTGAAGATATTCTTAAATAAGAAATAAGAATGCTAATTTATTTACTTACATTCTGAACTATACCTTAGAAGTAGAAATAAATAATTGCTTCCATGTTCAGTGCATTTTCACTATCAAAACATCTTTTTTTTTTTTTTTAAAGATTTATTTTTATTGTTTTTGACAGAGAGAGAGAGATAACAGAGACAGAAACAGAGAGAAGGGGTAGGGCCCAGAACAGTCTCCATAGTTGCACATCATTAATTTTTCCACATAGTTTCATTCCACAGGTGGGAGTGGGGCTGCACAGGGCAGGAACTGGGCGGGGTCTTCACCCTGGTGAGAACTGAACTGGGGGCACTCCCCAGTTCAGCATATGGGTCCACACAGGCCGGGGCCGGGATTCGATCCTCGGTCCCCAGGGCGGCAAAGTGAGCTCTTAACCCACTGAACCATCCCGGCTTCCCCAAAACATCTTTATAAGAAACCAAGGAGGGGATGCCAGGATAGCTCAGTGGTTGAGCATTTTCCTTACAATCATGAGGTTCAGGGTTTGTTTCCTAGCCCCGGCCCACGTAGACCCATATGCTGAACTGCAGCACAACTGGTAACCACTGGGATGGCTTGCCAGCAAAGATTCCCACCGACCATGAGGGATGTCCCCATTTTGGTTCCCACCTCATGCAGGCCCACATTCACCTGTGTGGAATGAAACCATGCCACAACTATGGAGACTGCTCTGGGTCCTGCACCCTTTTCTGTCTCCCTCTCTCACCTCTCAAAATAATGAAATAAATCTTAAAAAAGAAGATAAATGCTTGGATTTAAACCAAGGAGGAACTAGCTGGATACTGTAAATGCTAATGTGACTATCTACACTTACCAACGTTGTGGAGGATTGACTGTGAATGAACCTGGAGTACCATGATTCTGTGATGAGGTCATACATTTTATCTGATTGTACTGACTGTTTATTACAAATTTTTATGCATTTACCCCAAAATGCAAATATTTCAAATATAAATATTTATGAAAAATTTACCTGAAAAAAGTTTTGATTTAAATTGACTATACTATAGACACTTCTCTTATGAGTGCATATTTGTGTGTAAAATTTTTCCTTTTATTTCTTTTTAGTCTGTATACGGTATATATATTCTTAAGTATTTATAGAAATACTTTGAAAATGAATTTGTCTTACAAGTCATTAAAGTAAACCTTTTTGGAACTAATTTCTCTCTCAGATTAAGTCAAGACCAAGTCATGTTTCATTGATTCTGACACTCTGGAGCTGTAAAATGATTCCTGTTCCAGGAGTGAGCATCCAGGTTCTCAGCAGACACGTGCGCCTTTGTCTTTTTGATGGTAATAAGGTGAGCTTACTGAGGAGCACATTGGTTCTTATCAGGAGGGAAAACATAATGCCACGTGTTAAACATGAGCTACCATACATTGTATCAGTCTGTTTCTGTATCTTTCTCTCAGTCTCTTTTGTTATATGTATAAGTGTGTGTATATGTATGTATATGTGTATGTGTATACATATAGGTGTATGTGTGTATGTATATGTGTATTGTGTGTATATATGTATATAAGGTATGACAATTAAGTTTGCGAACTCATTCTAGAAAAAGTGCTGCATACCTCATTGCTGAATATCACTATGTTCACCTTTGAAGTGCTCTCCTTGGGAATCTCTGCACCAATGCCAACAGCTACTACACCCTTCAAAGCAATTTTAGAACCCTCTTTTTGGAATGGTCATCAGAGCCATTGTATTATCCTTGATGTCCTGAATGTCATCAAAATGTCTTTCTTTAAATATTTCTTTTACCTTCAGGTAAAGAAAAAAGCCACTGGAGGGCCAAATCAGATGAGTAGGGAGCGTTATTTATTTACTGGCTAAAACACTCCCTCGCAAACTATGCTGTGTTTGCTGGTGCATTGTCATTATGCAAGAGCCATGAATTGTTGGCAAAAAGTTCAGGTCATTTTGGTCTAACTTTATCACACAGCCTTTCAGCACTTCCAAATAGTCAACTTTGTTGACTGTCCAATTGGTACAAATTCATAATGAGCAATCCCTCTGATATCAAAATGGTTAGCAACATTGTTCTGACTCTTGATTTGGACTGACAGAACTTTTTTGGTCATGGGGAGAATTGGCCAACTTCCATTGTACACTTTGTTTCAAGGTCATATCGGTACACCTATGTTTTATCACCAGTGATAACACAGCCCAAAACATCATCTTGCCTCTCCAAAAGGTTTTGGCAAAATTCAACTCTCCTTTGCTTTTGTTCATCAGTGAACTCCTTTGGGACTATTTTTGCACATGTTTTTCTCATGCCAAGATTTTCAGTTAAGAGTTTCCAACTGTTTTTCTATTGATGTTTACTTGGTCTGCTATGCTTCACATAATCTGCCATCGATTTTTGATGCACAGTTTAATGAATTTTTGCAATGTTTTCATCAGTTCTGCTCATTACCTGCTTGCCCTGACTTCTCTTCATCAGGGACACTTTCTCCGCCCCTCAGAAAAATATTTAATCATTTGTACACTGCCATTTTCTTCATGGCATTATCCCCATAAACTTGGCCTAATCATGTCCCTAATTTCACTTCCACACTTGCCAAGTTTAACAGAAAACTTAATGTTTGTTCAGTGCTCTAATTCAAGCAACAACAATAATGAATGTTACATGAAGGTAAGGAGGGAGGAGGTAGGGGAGTTAAGAGGGGGCATCAAATATGGTGGTGGAAAGAGAACTGGCTCTGGGTGGTGAGCACATAATGCAATACATACACAATGTAATATAGAATTGTACACCTGAAACCTGTGTAATTTTTACCAACCAATGTCACCCCAATTAATTTAACAATTAAAAATAATAATAATGAGCACCACTCAGCAAGACACCTCCACACATCTACATGAACACCGCTGTGAGACACAGAAAGGTTATGAGTTGTTTGTACAGTACTGCCAACTTAAGTGCATGGTGGCAAGTTCACATATTAAATTGTCAGACCTCATATGTGTATGGATATGGATATGTATATTTATAAGTGTGTATGTGTGTATATATGTATGTATATGTATAGGTGTATATGTATGTATTATATATAAAATAATATGTGGTAGAATGCAAACCACATGGATTCTGATGATATAGGCTTAACTCCTGGCTCTTTCAGTTGCTAGATATGTCATATTGGCATATATATCTCAGTTAACTCCTCTGAGTCTTAGATTTTCACTTGCAAAAGAGTACTGAGGATTATCTTCTAGTATTGTACATAGTTTAGGTTTTTAAGTGCACAGATGTTACATTCTTGATAAATGCACATGTCTGTTTAACCAACATCCCAGTCAGGATATGAAGCATTACCCTCATCTTACATTGTTTCCTTGTGTCATTTTCCATTTTATTCCGCTCTAATTATTTATATATATATATATATATATATATATATATATGTGTGTGTGTGTGTGTGTGTATATATATATATATTTTTATTTATTTATTTTTTTTAAAGATTTGTGTTATTGTTTTTGACAGAGAGAGAGAGATAAAGACAGAGAGAAGGGTAAGGGCCCAGAACAGTCTCCATAGTTGTACATAATCAGTTTTCCACATGGTTTCATTCCACACCGGTGGGTAGGGGCATGGGACGCACACCCCCGTGAGCTGGGGGCCGAACTGGTGGCCTCCCACATGGGAAGCTTACCTTGGCAAGAACCGAACTGGGGGCCACACCCCAGTTCAGCATATGGGTCTGCACAGGCTGGGACCAGGGTTCACTCCTCAGACCCCAGGGCTGCAAAGGGATTGCTTAACCCACTGAGCCATCCTGCCTTTCCCCTCTCTGATTCTTACAAGAATATTTTTTACCCATTACCAAAGAAAGAATATGAATGACTCTTACAAAATTAATATCTATGAACTACAGCTTAAACAGTGCTTAGATTAAAATTAATAACTTTAATTGCATATACTAGACGAAGTAAGATTAAAAATTAGCGATCTAAGCTATCAGCTTCCTTAAAAAGGAAGAGTGAATTAAACAGGAAGAAAATAGAATGGAGGAAACAATAAAGATAAAAGTAGAAGTTAATGAAATAGAAAACATGAACAAAAGAGAAAAATTTTAAAAGAGCAAAAGTTTATTCTTTGAAGAGATTAGTAAAATTGAGAGATTCCTAGAAAGACTGATCAATAAATTTTAAAAAGGAATAAAGAAAACAAGTGACCAATGTGTGACATGCAAATGGAGATTTCACCAAGATCCTGTAGACATTAAAAGGACAATAATAGAAATTATAGGAGATCAAAGATGGCGGCATGAGAGGAGCACGCTGATAACTGCCTGGGAAGGGCCTTGTGAACAGAGGGGAATAGAAATTATAATCATCTTTATGCCAATAAGTTTGACAATGTAGAAAGCCAGGTAAGTTTCTTGAAAACCATAATTTGCTAAAATTGATACAAGAAAAAATAGAAATTTTATATAACCCCTGTTAAAAATTTATAACTATAATTTAAAATCTTCCAATAGAAAACTCTAGGCCCAGAAGGCTTCACTGGTGAATTCCTTCAAACATTTTTTACTTTTATAAATTTATTTTATTATTTTTGAAAGAAGGTGAGAGAGAAGGGGAAGGCCCAGAGCAGTCTCCATAGCCACACATCATCAATTGCAACATTTTTTCACTCCACACAGGTGGATATGTGGCCATGCAGGGCAGGAACCAAACTGGGGGCTCTAGCATGGGAGGCAAGAATCCTCATGACCAAGTCATCCCAGCAGCCACCAGCCATGCCACAGTCCAGCACATGGACCCACACAGGCCAGAGCCAGGAATCAAACCTAGGACCTTGCATCTGCGAGGCAAGCACCCAACCTCTGAGCCATTCTAGCATCCCCTCCTTCAAACATTTAAGGAAGATGTTATACCAGTGTTATACAAACTCTTCCAAAGAATAGATAACGAAGAAATGCTTCTTAACTCATAAGGCCAGGAAAAACGTGATTCAAAAATATGATATTACAATAAACAAAAATTATAAGACCAGTATTCCTCATTAACATTGAAACTAAAATCCTAAACAGAATATTAGCAAATTGAATATCATGACTAATTGAGAAATATTAAATTTGAATTCCAGGAATGCAAATGCCTATGTAACCAACATATAACAATATAAGTCATTGTAATGTACCACATTAATAGAACAAAAAAAAAATTTGTATGTCATCTCAATAGATATGAAGGGGGCCCCCCAAAAAACTGGAATTCTATTCCAGAGGGTTTGACCCTTGTAATATAGGCTTCTCCCACTGGGTGAATGTTCTAGGAACCCATCTGCATCAGTGTACCAGCTGACATTGTTACAAGAGGCTCTGTTTGGCCTCAGTGAATTTTGGGGGGAAACTTTCAACACATTTGCCCATTCATGATGGGTGATTTATATAAACAATGTACACCATGAGCAATGCACCTACTCACACCATGTTGAGTGTTCAGCAGTTTTTGACTAAAATTGGCCTGACCCCTGTGCCCCACACTCCCTATTTACCTGATCTTGCCCCAAGTGACTTTTTGTTTTTGTTTCCCTGGATAGGAAAAATACCCTCAAAGGGAAACATTTTGCTAATATGGAAGAAGTGAATCAAAACTGGCAGAGGCACTAAAAGACATAAAATTAATGAGTTCAAAACTGTTTTGAGCAATGAATTTTGATAGATGTATTGCATCAAATAGAGAGTACTTTGAAGGTGACTGACGTTTAAACATGAAAGAATAAATATGCGATTTTTATAAATAAATTCTGGTTTTTGGGGGGTTCCCCTCATTAGAAAAATTATTTGATGAAATTTAAGACCTATTTGTGATTTTTAAAAAGTTTCCAACAAACTAGGAATAAAAGGTGACTTCCTCAAGTTGATAAAGGGCAACAAGAGAACACTTAAGCTAGCAACATCATACTTAATGAAACACAAAACACTTTTTCCTTAAGATAAAGAACAAGTCAAGGATGTCCAAAACATAAAAAGGTAACTCAGTTTTTTTTAATGGGCAAAAGACTTGAACAAGCACTTACAAGAAGAAAATATCTGAAAAACTAAGAGGCATATAAAATTCAGCATATAATAAGTTATCAGGGAAACACAAAACTACAGAGAGAGAGAGATCCAATCATAGGCTATGTTCAAGAAACCTACCTTAAATATAATAATATGTTCTGGCTAAAAGTAAAAGGATGGGAAAAGATATAGCACTCAAAAGATACTATCAGACAAAGTAAACCTTATAAAAGGGACAATTATCAGGAATAAAGAGGTACACTTCATGATAAAAGGAGCACTTCACCAAGGCATAACATCAAATCCTAAATGTGTATGCACTTAATATCAGTTTCCAAATACATGAAGTAAACATTGATAGAACAAATAGGGAAAACAGGCATAGCCACAATTATAGTTGGAAACTAACACTTCTTTCTCTGTAATTTATAAAACAGACAGAAAATTAGTAAGCATATAAAAGAACTGAATAACAACACCATTAACAACCCGGATCTAACTGGTATTTGTACAGCTTTTTACCCCCAAATAGTAAAATACACATTCTCTTAAGTGCATATGGAACATTCAGCAAGGTAGATAGACTCAAGGAACATTCAGCAAGGTAGATAGACTCAAACAAATTGAAAGGATTGAAATCATAACACTAGAATGATCTTTCATCACATGGAATTGAATTAGAAATTAGTAATAATAACTGTAAAAATTTTTAAATACTTAGAAATAAAATAACGGGTACTAAATAAGTAGGTTGAAAGGAAATTTCAAGAGAAATTAGAATGAATTTTGAACTGAAAATAAAAGGAAAATGTAACATATAATCTGTGGCATGTTGGCTGAAGCATTGCTCAGAGAGAAGCTGATAGCACTAGGTGCTTGCTTACCTTAGATAATTCTCTAATGGATAGTCTGACTCTCCCCCCAAGGAGGTAATGCTTGAGTTGAAATCTAAAGGGTGAATAGGCCTTTAAAAGTGAAGAGAGTGGGGAAGCCGGGATGGCTCAGGGGGTTAAGCGCTCACTTTGCAGCCCCGGGGACCGAGGATCGAATCCCGGCCCCGGCCCGTGCAGACCCATGTGCTGAACTGGGGAGTTCCCCCCAGTTCAGTTCTCTCTCTCTCTCTCTCTCTCTCTCTCTCTCTCTCTCTCTCTCTCTCTCTCTCTCTGTCAAAAACAATAAAAAAAAAAAAAAAGTTAAAAGTGAAGAGAAAGAAAAGCATGAACATGGCTGAAGGAACAGCACAGGTAAAGGTCTTGGTGGGGAAGGACATGGGAAGTGGTAGGCCATTGTGGCTGAATGGAGAGAGTGAGGGGAAGTGCAAGTGCAGATGGGGATGAAATGGGAGACATCAGGAAGGAGGAGCACAGTGTAGAATGTCTCAGCCATGGTGTAAGAGAGTTTTGTCTTTATCCTAAAAATGGAGAATTACTTGGGAGGGGTGACACTATTTAGATTTATGTTTTGAAAAGATCTGGCTTCTCTCTGAGATTGAGTAGAGAGGACAGAAGGGATGGGAGGGACCATTTGAGGCCTATGACACAGTGTGGTGGTCAAAGGACAGCAAGAGTTGTCTTCAAGAAAATGAAAAGTGGAGCTAGCCTGCCTAGTATTCACCCTGGCTCCCCCATTTGCTAAGTATGGGACGCTGACCAGAGTACTCAACTTTGCTCTCACTTTTCTCATCCAGTACATATCTCTTAGGGTCATAAAAAAATGAGTTAACATAAGTCAGGCACTTAGAACAATACATGGGACTTAGTAAGTAAGTGTATGAGAGATGATGATGACTTAGATTAGAGAAGTGGAGGTAGAAATGAGAATGGTGAGAACCAACACAGTTTGGTGATAGATTGAAAATAGTGAGTAAGGGGAGACATCATCAAGATGGTGGCATGAGAGGAGCTCTTGAAACCTTTCCTAGGAAAACAACAATTTAAACAACTAAAATCCAACTAGAGAATCCATAAGCAACACATAGCCTAGGCTGAGGGACGCACTCCTTGCAAGAAAATACCTAAAGCCAGAGAAAGGGAGGTGAGTGAGAGGGAAAGAAAAGGAGCAGTGTGCAGACATACTGTAGAGTGCAACCTGGAGACCAATTCAGAGGTTAGCCCAGACCAGCAGAAGAAAGACTGATTGAGGTGGGAGCGTGGGAGTGTGGGTTGAGATGCACAACAACTCTGGGTGGGTTGGAAGCCTAGAATGGACAAAGGTGGAGGTGCAGGCAGCCAAAACAGGATGGATGGCAAAAGTGGGCGTGGCTGGCTGTGGCAAGAAGCCCCAGTGAGAGTGGGGGTGGGAGGAGCAGCCATGGTGTGGTGAGGGCAGCCATAGCATGGGGAGGATGCCAGAGCGAGGCACCAGCAGTAGCAGAGATCAGCATGGGTGACCGGAATGAGGGTCCAGCTGCCAGTGCCTGGGTTGGGCAGTTGGAGCTGGGGGCTTGAGGAGCATAAGGCCAGTTACCAGAGCAGGAGGTGGGTGTTCCAGTGGCTAGAGTGCCAGGAGCAGGAGTGTGCTAGCAGCTAAAGCACAAAGTGGCCCTCGATGAGATGAGGCCTAACCGGAGTACTACATGGCCTTGGACACAAAGCCTGGCTGCTTCCCCTTGCCCTCTCCCAGGGCTCGCCCCGCCAAGGTAACCCAAAGCCTGCCTTCAGTGAGCTGCTGCTGAGAAGCCACCATTGCCCTGTGATGTAAACAGATCTGCATCTTTCCCAACAAACCCTGCCCCCACTTTTTCCACTCAGGCCAGCAGAGGGCAGCCGCCATTACCCTGTGATGCAAACAAACCTGTATCTTTCCCAAGAAACCTTGCCCCCACCTTTTCTGATTAGCCATCAGATGGATCTAGGGAAATTGAAGAACAGGTGTGGCAGCTTCTGACTGCAGTAGGATGCCGAAGGCATAGAATACCATCGCCCACTTTACATTCCCAAAGAAGAGGCATACAGAGACCAAGGCAACTGAGTCAAAGAGAAGCCTACCTTGTAGGAAGTCTCCCACTGTGAGAAAACCAAATAAACAAGAGAAAATATTATAAGACACTGCAGCAACACCAGCTAGGAAGTAAAAGAAAGATTTCTTCACATCTACCAGGGGAAAAGTCCTCATGAAACTCCTTTGGAGACTGACGGGACCTTTGGGACAGGACATTCCTAGGACACTCCAGGCCTTTTCCAGGACGGGTATTGGCACGGTTCAGTCAAGACACTTCTGTCGAAATGAAGGTGGACGATACTTGGCCTCTGTGTGATATCACCCCGACACCCTTTAAGGCCCAGGGCACTGGCTTGCAGTGAGCCCACTTGACCGGATGACTTGAACGCTGAAGATGGGGCAGACCGGCAGGGGGGCGGGGAGCGGGGGGGTGCGGGGCTATTAGCACCTAATACGCGCTCCCCGTGGGTAATTAAATGTCTGGCGGGTTATAGACTTCAAAAAAAAAAAAAAAAAGAAGCTGAACTGGGAGCTCCCCCAGTTCAGTTCTCTCTCTGTCTCTGTATCTCTCTCTCTCTCACTCTGTCAAAAATAAATAAATAAATAAAAATATATATAAAAAAAAACAGTTCTCATGTCCAGGAAAAGAAACACTTTGATAGCGATGAATACCCTTTTGAACAAAGGTGCTCAGAAAGAAAATGAAAAATCTCCAGAAAAGGAACTTGAAAATACGGAAACATATTAGCTAAATGACATAGAATTCAAGACTGCAATTCTGAAAACACTCAAAGAGATAAAAGAAAACTGGCAAAGTACACAAAAGAAGCTAAGTGATCTCAGAAAGGAAATTGAATCTATAAGACAGAAGCAAATAGAAATTCTGCAGATAAGCAACACAATAAAAGAAATGAAAAATAAAATAGCTACCATAGGAAGCAGAGCAGACCAGATGGAGGAAAGAATTAGTGAAATTGAACACAGAAATTTGGAAATGTAACAGAAGGAAGAGAGAGACCAAAATACTAAAAGAAATGAAAGTATTTCTAAGAATTATCTGATTCCATTAGAAAGAATAATATAAGAATAATAGCTATTCCAAAGGGAGCAGAGGAGGAGATGGGCACAGAGAATTTACTCAGACAAATAGCAGATGAGAACTTCCCAAATCTATGGCAAGAATTGGAACCTCAAATTCAAGAAGGAAACAGGACCCCAAGCCACTTGAATCCTAACAGACACTCTCCAAGGCACGTTATACTGACAGCATCAAAGGTCAAAGACAAAGAAAAAATCCTCAAAGCAGCCAGAATAAAGAACACCATAACCTATAAAGGAAAGCCCATCAGATTATCATCAGATTTCTTAATAGAAACTCTACAAGCCAGAAGGGAATGGAACAAAGTATTCAAAATATTAAAGGAGAAAAATTACCAGCCTAGAATCTTGGACCCAACAAAGGTATCCTTTAGATATGTTTTTGTTGTCCCAGTTGACCCCTATTTACTTTTCCTTTTTGTTTCAGGCCCAATCGCCTCCTTCAGTATTTCTTGAAATTCTGGCCTTGTGCTAGAGAATTCCTTCAGTTTCTGTATGCATGCAAAGATGGTTCAACACATGCAAATCGGTCAATGGGATACACCATGTAAACAAAATAAAAGATAAGCACCATGTGATTATATCAATTGATGCAGAAAAAGCATTCAACAAGAAACAACATCCATTTATGATCTAAACACTTAATAAAATGGGTATAGAAGGAAAGTACCTCAACATAATATAGACCATATATGATAAACCTTTAGTGAATGTCATACTGAAAGGGGATGAACTGAAACCTTTTCTTCTATAATCAGGAACAAGACAGGAATGTCCCCTGTCACCACTCCTGTTCACTGTAGTGCTGGAAGTTCTAGCTTGGGCCATTAGGAAGGAAAAAGAAATAAGAGGAATCCAAATTGGGAATAATGAGGTTAAACTGTCACTGTTTGCAAATGACGTGATCTTTGATATAGAAAATTCTATAGACTCCACCAAAAAACTATTACAGATAATAAATGAATACAGTAAAGTTGCAGGATACAGAATCAATGTACAAAAATTGCACAGCATATTTATATACAAACAAATTCAGAATAAAAATAATACCATTTGTGATCAAAACAAAAAGAATAAAATACTTTAGAATAAACTTAACAAAGAACGTGAAGAACTTATACAACGGAAAACTATAAGACACTATTAACCCTTTTGTGCGATGGGCCGGTATATTGGCTTTTGCATCTGGGGCAAAAAGTGCGGCAGGGCAATATATCGGCTCATACATAGACCATTAAATTACCCTTCACATTTCTCACTAGTACCGCTGGCAGAAGGTAGCACTAAGAGGGTTAAAAAAAATTTGAAAAAGACACAGAAATGGAAAGATATTCCGTGTTCATAGATTGGAAGAATCAACATAGTTAAAATGGCCATATTACCCAAAGTAATATACAGGCTTAATGCAATTCTTATCAAAATCCCACAGACATTCTTTCAATAAATGGATAAAAAGAAAAAATTATCACATTATTAGGGAACCACAATAGACCCCAAATCGCCAAAGCAATCCTATGAAATAAGAATAAGGCTGGAGGCATCACACTCTTCAACTTCAGTCTATAATACAAAGCATCAGTAATCAGTACACCTTGGTATTGGCAGAAAAGCAGACATACAGACCAAGGGAACAGAATAAAAAACCCATAAATAAACCCACAAATATATGGAAAGGTAGTATTTGACAAAGAAGCAAAAAATATACAATGGAGAAAGGAAAGCCTCTTCAGTAAATGCTGCTGGGAAATTTGGGAAACCACATGCAAAAGAATGAATCTGGACTGTGAACTGTCACCTTATTCCAAAATAACTCAAAGTGAATTAAAAACCTCCACATAAGACCCAAAACAATAAAGTGCACAAAAGAAAGCATCGGAACTAAACTTACAAACCTTGGGCTCAGAGAGCACTATATGAACTTGACCCCAAAGTCAAGGGTAGTAAAAGCAAAAATAAATGAATGGGACTACATCAAACTGAAAAGCTTCTACGCAGCAAAGGACAACATCAACAAAGTAAAAAGGAAACCACCCAAATGGGAGAAAATATTTGCAAACAATGCCCTTGATAGGGGGCTAGTATCTAAAAGATAAAAAGAACTCGTACAACTCAACAACAAAAACAAATGATTTAATTAAAAAATGGGCAGAAGACCTAAACAGACACTTCTCTGAAGGCATAAAAACAGTCAACAGATACATGAAAAAATGCTAGACATCACTAGCAATTAGGGAGATGCAAATTAAAACCACCATGAGATACCACCTCACACCTGTTAGAATGGCTGTAATCAACAAGACAAGGGATAACAAGTGCTGGAGAGGCTGTGGAGAAAAAAGAACCCTTGTACACTGCTGGTGGGAATGTAAATTGATACAACCACTATGAAAGGCAGTATGGAGATTCCTCAAAACATTAGGAATGAAATTGCCATATGACCCAGCAACCCCTCTTCTGAGTATCTACCCAAAAAACCTGAAAACTTTAGTCTGTAAAGATATATATACCCCAATTTTCATCTCGGTGGCCAAGTCATAGAAACAACCAAAGTGTCCTTTGATAGATGATTGGATAAAGAATTTGTGGTACATTTATACAATGGAAAACTACTCAGCAATAAGAAAAGATGAAATACAGCATTTTGTGACAATATGAATGAACCTTGAAAACATCTTATTAAGCAAAATAAATCACTGAAAGAATCAAGAAACATATGGCCTCCCTCATAGGTGGAATATAAAACTGAAAGTAAAAAAAAAACCACCAAAAACTCATGGGCACAGCCAATAGTTTCATGGTTACCTGAGGGTAAGGAGGGAGGTGGGTGGGAGAACTGGCTGGGCTGGGGTGGGATGGGGGGAAGGTGAGTAGGGAGGGGGAATCAAACATATGGTGATGGAAAGAGCTGATTCTGGGTGGTGAGCACATAATGCAATGTATAGACAATGTAATGTAGAATTGTACACCTGAAAACAATATATTGTTATCAACCAACGTAACCCCAATAAATTGAACAATAAAGGGAAAGAAATGAAAATAGTGGGTAAGGGAGAGTGGGGTGTCAGTGGTGATGACATTGAGTGAAATCTGGAACACTGAAAGCAGATCAGGTGTGGAGGAATTGCTGGCTGTAGCTCTGCTCATGCTGTGCTGAGTATACTCCTAGCTCACAGCAGAAGGAAAGTGCCTTTCTCTCATCTGTGTGTCAGCGAATGGACTTGTGTTCTTACAGTGATCCTTCCTCATGTTCATACTCTGCAGAAAACCACTGCCATAAATGAGCCAGTAGTTGTCATAAATGACTAACAAAAGATGAATTGCCTTCTTTTTTTTAGATGTGGTTTGATATGCCTCTCCCTGTTTTCATAGATGAGAACATAGAACAAAGATTGGAATTTTATTTTTAATAACATCAAAGTAATAGAGGTTATCTTATAGAATAGTAAAGGTTAATTTATAAAAGTAACATATCAACTTTCAGATTGAGAAGTTATAGAATAAATACTCATGCTATGACTTAAGAATAGTTCTTTAAGGAAAGCTGGGATGGCTCAGCGAGTAAAGCGCTCGCTTTGAAGCCCTGAGGATTGAATCCCCGAGGACCGAGGATCGAATCCCGGCCCTGGCCCATGCGGACCCACATGCTGAACTGGGGTGTGCCCCCAGTTCAGTTCTTGCCGGGACCTATGTGGGAGGCTCCCAGCCCAGTTCCTGCCCTGCGCAGCCCTGTGCCCACCTGTGGAGTAAAACTATATGGAAAACTAATGTCAACTATGGAGACTGCTCTGGGCCCTCCCCCTTTTCTCTGTCTCTCTCTGTCTCTGTTTCTCTCTGTCAAAAATCAATAAAATAAACCTTAAAAAAAAAAAAAGAGTAGTTCTTTAATAAATCTAAGCCTAGTTACAAATAAAAAGTATTTTTATAAAACTAATTGAGACACTGCTTCCAGTAATAGCTGAGTAAGCTCCTTTTAGACCAGCTTTCCCAGTGGTGCTAACTATAAATTCTGGGTGGTATAATATATGAAAAGCAACTCCCCAAGGGACTGGGAAGCATCCAAAAGCAAGTAGATACTGGAGAGGAATCTAAAATAATTAGTCTGCTATTTCTTTCTTCTCTGTTTATTTCTTTTTTTTCTTCCTGTTTCTTTTTTCTGTCTTGGTTTGTGTTACTTGAATGTATCTTAGAACTCCATTCTGAATTATCTATATAGTGTTGTTGGATGGATCTCTCTGTAGCTTTTTTTAGTGGTTGCTATACATGTTATTTATGAATATATAACTTAGTTTACTAGTGTCACCATTTCAGTTTGAATTACATATAGAAACCTTACCTCCCTTTATCTCTCTTTACCCTCTCTCCTTTATAATACAAGTATAATCATCTTAGATATTTTCCCTATATACATTGAGAATCATATTGCACAGTATTATAATTTTTGCTTTAACTATCAAGTGTAATTTAGAAAACTTGAGAGAAAATGTATTATAATTATCCTTATTTATATTTTTTCCATTGTTCTTCCTTCCTTCTTCATGTTCAGAAATTCCTTCTATTGAGTCCTTCCTGTTTAGAGAATGTTCTTTAATCTTTTCAGGAAGGCCTGATGGCTACAAATTCTCTTAGTTATTCTTTATCTGAGAATATCTAATTTCCTCCTCATTCCTGAAGTATATTTTCACTAGCTATAGAATTCTTGGTTAGCATTTGTTTTCTTTGGCACTTGATAAATACTCTGCCACTTTTGTCTGGCCTCTGTGGTTTCTGTTGAAAACCCATTGTCATTTGAATTGTTTCCCTGTTGGTTAATTGAACTATTTCTTCTCTCTTGCTGCTTTCCAGATATTTCTGTTTAGTTTTCAGAATTTTATGCTGTATCTTTGCATGGATTTTTTGGTTTTATCCTATTTCAGGTTTGTTCAGCTTCTTAAATCTGTACTTTGATGTCTTTTATCAAATTTGAGGATTTTTCAGCCATCACTTTTACTAACAGTTTTCAGCTCTGAACCCTCATCTGGAAGCTCAGAATAAATAAAATGCAGTCTCACATTAAACAGCAAGTAATAATTAGGAGGAGTATGTTCTCCAGGACACTAGGTTGAGAATATAGTATATTATTTTAAGAAGCGTTTAAAAGAATTCATATATATTAGGTGTTGGAGATAATGGGAACTTTCTTTATGTGGAAAACCACTTAGCTACCCATAATGTACTCCTAACTGCCTACCAGTAGAAACTTAAAGGGCAGCGAATTAAATTTGACCTCATATGACATGTTTGGGATAATACCTAATTACTTTTAAAGCTTAGTTTTAGAAGTGCTACACTAAAATATTATCAAGAATAAAAATTATATATAAGGGCTGTTTGGAAAGTATCCAGCCATGTAATATGAAAACCAGAGGCATTAATGGCTGGATTTTTTCCAGACAGCCCTCATATTATCTGTTACTTTGGAAGATTTCAGTTTTGGCATGATACAGAATTTGAAGTCTTTTTTACCTGTTTCACTCCTTTTGTGTTTTGTTTTATGTATATTGTAGGACTTCTTGCAGTAGCATTTTATAAGAGATTAAATTTTAGGAAGAATATAACTTATGGGCTTAGAGATCTTGAAGAGAACTGAACCATGTGTCTGACCTGTCAGCCTTGTCTATCTTAGGGACAGGGTAATGGGCTACACATGAAATGCTCTAAAGTCTTAATTGGTACTTGAAATTTCACTTACTTTTCTGATAAATCTTTCTCAGGTATTAAATATTTTACTTAATATTGTTTATTACTTGCACAAAGATTTGAATCTGAATTCATTTTATTCATTTTATAAATAAGAGTACTTTTATAAAATGTACTTTTTTTTTTTTTCACTGTTTTAACATTTATTCACACAGAGGAGTAAGAATCGATACAAATAATAAACACTGCTTTAAATACAAATAAATAGTTCTGGGTTCTAAAAAAAACAATTCTAGATAATTCAAAGTTAAGTGCTGTCTAAGTTAACAATTTTCTTAATTTTTTTATGTTAATCATTTTAAAAATTATGTACATACTGGATGTTAAAAGAAAAAGAAATTACAGAATTGCACAAAAAAATAAATGAAAGACCCCTTCTCCCTCTGTTCTACACAGTATAGCCACTGCTAACTATTTGGGACATGAAAGTGATGATGTTTCATAGAACTTTGTACATGAAAAATGGGAAAATCTTGTTTCAGGTTCTGAGCAACATTCATACAGTCAGAGCCACATGGAAACCTAAAAAACCCAAAACATGGACCTTTTCTCCCCAGGTGAGTCATCTGCTGAGTGAATGGAAAACTTATGAACTTCTTTTATCTGTTAAGTGTTATGCAATTAGTTTCTAAGGCAAGGCTGTCTACGTGTATTTATGAAACAACATGTTTAGTAAAGAATATAGAGAGTCTGATATGAATCTTTAGTTTTCAAACGTTCTTTGAGGACTTTGTTAAAAATTACTCATGTTTCTGACTCACCAAAGTTATAAATCCTATGAATCATCTCATTCAATGGATTTCGGGGTTCAATTCTAGAAAATACCCTCTGGTGGAAAAACGAAAACAAAAAGGTAACACTTAGAAAGTGTTTTTCAAAAATGAAATATCTAACTGTGTTAGTGAGACCTGTACTTTCCTCAGTTAAAATCAAGGGTAATGTCTAGGGGGGGATGGTATATTGCACCAAGGAACTGCCAACACTGAAACAAGAAGTATTTGGAGTAAGCTTTGGTGGTTTCAAACCCCTGAGTTAGGACTACATAGGAGCCATGAATATGAAAATGTTTGTTCTTTTGATAAGATTAGTTGTCTAGTTTTATTTTTTTCTTCCTCCCAGTTTTCATTGCTTTAGTATTTACTTCCCTTCACACTAGCTCCTGTGTCTCACTGTACCCTAGGAAGCTTTATTAACTTCCTCTTATATCTTCAAAAGATCTTAAAGCAAGACAGAACTTCAGTGAGAGGGTTTTGGAGTAAAGAACACCCAGCCAGCACACTCATGTGCTGTTTGTACCCACATCTGCCTGGAGCATAACTCCTGAAAGTCCAGTGTGATTTTCTAAGTGCCCTACTGCTTATGCTCTGGCACAACACTTCACAATTTTGATTGGCAGAATTTTCTGTTTTACCAGATATAAAAGTGAACTGTTTGGAAGGATAAATAATAAGTCTGTTTTACTTTGTTAAATGAAATTAAGCATCTCTTAGGTGTAAGGCATTCTTCCTAGATATTGTAGGAACCCACATAGTTCTAGAGACATACTGACATACATAACAGTAAGTCTATGGAGCTCTAACCATGTGCATTATCTCATTTAATTCTTAGTGTAGCCCTACATAGCACTGTTGATAACTATCACAAAAGCAGAATATAGCTGATATGAGGCTCCAAGTGCTGTGGAAGCACAGAAGAAAATGAAATTTATTGTAGGCTCTGGAAGGTTTCATAGGAGACAAACTAGACCTTGAATAATGGGTGGGATTTTATAGGTAGGAAAGAAGGATATGGTCGTGCAGGAAGAGGGAATGGAATGAATAAAAGAAAAGAGAAAGGGAAATTCAGAGGGCATAACCTTAGGGAAGTTGACCAATGTGTATTAAACCTTTCATTTTAGTTCTGTTTATAAAGAACTGTGATTAATATAAATATCTTACATTTACAAATGTTTTTTTTTTTCCAACCGTGAGACTTAGGTATATAACTTGTTTCATATTAGCCTTCCCTCCAAGCAAAGGGTAAGTGAAGGTAGAGATGTTTCCCTTAACACAAAGTTAATTTTTTTATTTTCAAATTATTGGTATAGATGAGTCCAATCCATCTGCTTTCTGTTTACTTTAATATACAGGCACTCCCCATTTAGTAACTTAAGTTCCTTTCCTGCAACTATGTTATTAAGAGAATTGGTCATAAGCAAGGAGCTTAAAAGCAGATGTCTTGTGGTGTGTTGTGGCACCATAGAGTATATATTTGTTAATATCAGATGATACTACACTTTTAAACATATGTAGTCTTGCATGATTTCAAATGCTTCATGTAGTGAATGCTAAGCCAATGTAGGAACAAGACAAAGACTGAGAAAGGGTAGTCCCAAGACTCACACAGACTGAAAGGTGATTTCTCATGCTGGAGAACTGGTTGTAAGTGCCTGTGGTTGTTAAACAGGTAGATCCTGGTAGGTCCATAGTGAGGAGTGGCTGTACCCTTACTGTGATGCAAAGACATAAATCAGTTACAGGTAAATGGAGCTGAAACTTCCATCGTAGTTTAAATTTTTATTAGTAACTTTGTTTTCTTATTGTTTCAGGTTACTGGCATTTTGCCCTGCTTGCTTGATGGTGATTGTTTTCTCAGGTCTAATTCTTTATCTCCAGATCTTGGAATACTATTTGAACTTGGGATTTCTTATATTCGTAATGTATGTCAGTTGAAAGTAAAACTTTCTAATGTGTCAATTAAAAGGGAAGTATTTTTTAAAGCCTGTATCTATAAGTAAAATAATTGAGATTTTTATATGTAATAGAATTTTCATCCTTGAGGAATAAGAATAACAGTGATTCTAATTTATATATAGTGCTGCTTTTTCAGTAGCATTTAACATTAAAGTGTAGAAGATGTTCAACATCACTAATCACCAGGGAAATTCAGATAAGAACCACAAAATATCACTCTATGCTATTATCAAAAAGATAAGAAATAACAAGTATTAGGGAGGATAGGAAGAAAAGTGAGCACTGGTGGAAATATAAAATGGTGTAGCAGTCACTATGGAAAACACTAGGTAGGTTCCTCAAAAAATTAAAATATCACTACCATATGACCCAGTAATTTCACTTCTGGGTATTTATCTGAAAAAAAAACAAAGACACTAATTCAAAAATACACGTGCACCCCTATGTTCATTGAAGGATTATTCACAATAGCCAAGGTATGGAGGCACCTTGGGTGTCTATCAGTGAATGAATGGATAAAGAGGAGGTGGTACATGTACTCATATACATATAGGGCTGAATATGGTTCAGCCATAAAATAGAAGGGAAACCTTGTCATTTGTGACAACAGGGATGGACCTAGAGAGTATTGTGTTAAATGGACTAAGTCAGACAGAGAAAGAAATACCATATGATCTCATTTATATGTGGAATCTATAAACAAAACAATCTTATAGATGCAGAGAATAGATTGGTGGTTGCCATGGGTGGAAGATCGGAGAACTGGGTAAAGGGGGTCAAAGGTAAAAGGAAAAAAATAATGCATTACTGAGTAACACCAGAAAAGAAAAACACAAATAACTTCTCTAGTGATTTGTGACCCAAATAAATAAAATGCTTTTGATCCCACTCCTCACTGTTACAAGGCAAGTGCTCAACCTGCCAAGCTATCCCAGCATCCAAATAAAATACTTTCAAAGAGGAAAAACAACCTCAAATTGAATGTGAGCAACAAATCCACTGAAACAGAATACGTAGTGGCAACAAAGCCATACCTCAAATTCTAAAGCTTATCTACCAGATTATATACTATTTATACCTAGAGAAAATATACCATAATTCAACAGCTATTACCTATAATCTTTTTTAAAGATTTATTTTTTATTGTTTTGACATAGAGACAGAAGGGGAGAGCTCAGAGCAGTCTCCATAGTTGTATGTCATCAGTTTTTGACATGGTTTTATTTCACACAGGTAGACGGGTGGTCTTGCAGGGCAGGAACTGGGCCGGGGACCTCCCATGTGGGGGGCACACCCCCTCAAGCTAAGGTCCTAACCAGGGGCTTCCCAAATGGGAAGCACACCCCAGTTCAGCATATGGGTCTGCGTGGGCTGGGGCCGGGACTTGATCCTCGAGCACATAACCCACTGAGCCATCCCGGCTTCCCCACCTATAATCTTAAGTATGACCAAGAGCTTAGAAGGTGTGTGTGGGGGTAGGGTGGGGGGGTGGGGGGGAGACATACAGCTACCCTAGCTAAAAGGGAACTGGAGAAAAAGCATATTTTAGCTGGCCATATTGCCCTTCCCTCCCTGAGGGGTCAGGGGAGGAAGAGGGAGTGAGTTTCTCTTAAAAAAAAAAAAAAGGGGAAACATTACGCAGGAAAAAATTAAAAATAAAAGCATATTTGTTTACATTTATAGCTTGAGTAACCTACAGTGCTTTTAAATAATGAAGATATGAAGTAGATGGGACTTTGTAGAAAGTGATAGAAGATGCTCAGTGGCATAATGCCATAGCAGTTTCCTTCGGTCCTATAAAGTCAGAATATACTTAACCTTCTGTGAAGATTCTAATTAAGGGACCTAGCAGAGTGGTGATTTTGGTAATGGGAACACCAGAAACATGTATTAACTTAATGTCATATAAATTATTGAGTTGTTGGGTGTGGGTCTGTTATAGTAATTATATACCTCCATATTCTAATAGCTTGAAAGTGTAGTATATATACTTGACCTTATGGCAATCCAGAGAGGCTACTGTTCTTACACCATCCATTCATTTCTTTAAGGCACATTCAGCCATATGTGTTGCAGGTGAGTAGGACAGGAAAGGAACAGGTCCCCATGTGAGCCCCAAGGGGCCTCATGATAATTGACAGTGGGGTAAAGTTCTGAGCAGAAAGACCCTTGAACAATTTAACTTGCTCATTCCATCTTTCGGTGAGACAAGACTTAATAATCTTGTATGCTGTTGATGTTAATTTGAGCTCATTCCACCACATAAACCTCTCAAGAGACAGTAGCAATAGTTGTCATGTCAGGTCTAGGGCTTTTCAAAAGCAGTTTAACTTGGTGGGATTTTCACTTTACCATCTGGTCTGCAAGTACAAAGGGACACTGCTGTGTTTCATTTGATTTTTTTTTGTGAAAAATGTTTAAGTTCTCAAGGTGAATGCTAATTGTGTTCCTTTAAAAGGACCTGGTATGTATTTATAAATCTGACTGCTTCAGACATTAAGTTTCATCTACTTTTTTATTTCCCAGTCCACTGGTGAAAGAGGAGAACTGAGTTGTGGCTGGGTGTTTCTTAAACTTTTTGATGCCAGTGGAATTCCTATTCCAACAAAGTAAGTTGGCTATATTCCTTTCAAACGGGGAATTTTGTGGAAATTTTTTTTTTGGAATCTAGATACCTCAGATTTACAGAATGTAAAAATGGGCAGATGACCTTAACAGACACTTCTCTTGTGAAGACATACATATGGCCAACAGATATATGAAAAAATGCTCCACATCACTAGCAATTAGGGAGATGCAAATAAAAACCACAATGAGATACCATCTTACACCTGTTAGAATGGCTATAAGCATTTCAGTAACTTTGGGGGGAGGGCTTTTAATGTTGGTTTTAATGTTCTTTTAGATAGGATATGAAAACAGAATGTACACTCTCATTGTACATGGGAAAAGCAACACATACAGAAAAGGGATTTTAAAACATGTTTGCACTCACTGTGTGCTGAGAATGTCCTTTCAGTAATTTTCTATGAGATTAGCACATTTTCATAGTGCTGAAACAGCCTAATTCTCTCCAAAGAGAAGGAAAGCTAAGTCTGGGGTTCCCAGGTCCTCTGTGACTTCAACTTCTGTGGGTAATACATTGAAATCGTCCTGACAGCCACTGTAAACAAATTTAAAACTTAAGAGCCAAAGGTAGAATGGTAGTGAATATTTGCAATACATATATAACAATCAGAAGATTATTATCCCTAATATAAAAAGAGCTCTAAAAAATGGAGAAAACAATCTAAATTTTTAAATGGGCACACACAGAAATCTAAGTCTAGAATGTAAACAAGATATTCATAGACACAAATGGGCGGTTAGTAGGGTGATGATGAAGACCCTAGATTTGGGGTTATAAAATTCAGGGCTCTAGTCCCCTCTCTGTGTAACCATAGGCCTGTTCCTCAGTTTTTCCCGACTTTAAAATGGGGGATTACATTAGTGTAACCTCAAAGGTTTAATTCAGATAACCTTCTTCACATTTCCTGACCTCCTTACCACAGGACAGAGATGACAGTTCTGACTTCACCCATCCTCTGACATTACCCAGTGGAACAGGGAGAGGCACTGTATCCCCCCCTCCTCATTCCACCTTGTAGATGTAGAAGCCCAAGCTATTAAGGTTTTGGGGAGGTCTTATTTTTAGTTGTACTTAGTGGGAAGTAACGGTATGTCTACTCAGTCTTTCCTAAATGGAAGTCATAGCTATTTTTTTTTATGAAGTAGAGACCTGTGTATTGATAGAGAAACATTTTCAGTGTATATTACTATGTGAAAAAAAGCAAGTTGCAAAATAATATGGATACTATGACTCAACTTTTGTTCATGAAAAGCTGTATTTGTGTTTATCTGTGGGAGGGTTTGTGTAAACTGTTCCCAGAGGTTGCCTCAGAGCAGGAGCGGGAAGCTGGTACAGTAGGATGAAAGGCCTTTTACCTTCTGCTTTCTACGCTTCAGCAGTTTGCAGCTTTAAAATAGTTGTTCATTTTGAGATTTATTGTGTTTGTATTTGTTTGCATTTGCATAGAAAAAGATAAGACAAGGGGCTACCAAAGAGGGGGTGGGGAGGGTGGGAAGAGTTTTCATTTTTTACTTAGTATTTCTATGCCATTCAAACCTTATACAACAATCTACATGTTTCTTTTATATTTAAAAATAATAGAAATTCATAATGACTTTCTTTTAAATGGTGATTCAAAATATTTAAAAATATTTTTACTTATTTTATTTTTTAAAGATTTTTAATTAAAAAATATAGCTAACATACAATATTATATTAGTTTCAGATATACACCATAGTTGTTTAACATTTATATACCTAAATAAGTGATGCCAGGGATTCCGAGATGGCTCAGTGGGCTGAGCACTCATTTGCAGCCCCAGGGTCTGAGGATTGAATGCTGGCCCCAGCCAATGCGGACCCATATGCTGAACTGGGGTGTGCCCCCAGTTCGGTTCTTACCAGGGCAAGAGCTTCCTATGTCGGAGGCCCCTGGTTTGGCTCCCACCCCGAGTGTGCCTCCCATGTAGGAGGTCCCCAACTTGCAGGTGTGTGCCTCCCATGCAGTAGTCTCCCAGCCCAGTTCCTGCCCTGCGCAGACCCATGTCCATCTGTGGAATGAAACTATATTGAAAACTAATGTACAGCTATGGAGACTTCTCTGAGCTCTCCCCCTTTTCTCTGTCTCTTGTCTGTCTATCTGTCTGTCTCTCTCTCTGTCAAAAACAATAAAAAAAAAGAAGTGATACCATAATAAGTTCAGCAACTATCTAACACTGTACCATGCTATTACAGTATTATTGACTATATTCCCTATGTTGTACATTACATCCTGTGATTTATTTGTTTTATACCTGGAAATTTGGACCTTTTGTTGTCCTTCACATTTTCCCCCTTTTTTAAAATTTTTTATCAAAGTTGATATTCAATATTATTTTGTATTAATTTCAGGTGTACAGCCTAGGGTTAGACATTTGTATAATTTAAGAAGTGATCCCCCTGACTAGTCTAGTACCCACCTGGCACTACACATAGTTATTACCATATTTATTAACTATATTTCCTATGCTTTACCTTATATCCCCATGACTATTTTGTAACTACTATACTGTACTTTTAATCCCTTCACCTTTTTTACCCTGTCCCCAAACTCCCCACTCATCTATCACCCTGATAAATCTAGTACCCATCTGATATCATACATAATCATTACAATATTTCTGTCTATATTCCTTTTGCTATACCCTACATCCCTCTCACTACTTGGTAACAATCAATTAGTACTTTTTTTTTTTAAACTTACTTTATTCTTTTGAGAGGTGAGAGAGAGAGAGAGAGAAAGGAAAGAGAGAGAGAGAGAGAAAGAAAAGAAAGGAAGGAAGGAGGGAGGGAGGGAGGAAGGAAGGAAGGAAGGAAGGAAGGAAGGAAGGAAGGAAGGAAGGAAAAAGAAAAGAAGGAAGGAAGGAAAGAAGGAAGGAAGGAAAAAGAAAAGAAAAGGCAGAGGGCCCAGAGCAGACTCCATAGTTGTACATCATTAATTGTGACATAGTTTTATTCCACACAGGTGGATGTGAGGCTGCACGAGGCAGGAACCGACTGGGGGCCTCGAGCATGGGAGGTGAGAACCTTCACCACTATCTTGGCAGTTACCCAATTGTGCCAGAGTTCAGCATATGGGTTTTGCACATGCTGGGATTCGATCCCCAGATCTCACGTTTGTAAGACTAGCACTCAATCTGCTAAGCTATTCTGGCATCTCCAGATTAGTACTCCTTAATCCCTTTCCCTTTTTTACCCTGTCCCCCAATCTTCCTCCTATCTGAAAAGCTTCAAAATGTTCTCTGTATCTTTGAGTTTGTTTCTGTTTTGCTTGGTTATTTTGTTCTTTAGATTCACATATAAGTCAAATCACATTGCATCTGTCTTTGTCTGACATACTCCACTCAGCACAGTACCCTCCAGGTCCAACCATGCCACCACGGATGACAAGAACCCATTCCCTGCCCTGGCTGAGCAATACTGTATTCCATTGTGTATATGTACCACCTCCTTTTTATTCTTCATCCATCTACGGACATCCAGGCTGCTACCACATTTTGGCCATTGTAAACAATGCTATGCTGAACATATGTCTGCACATGTCCCCTTGAAGTAGCATTTTGGGCTTCATCAGATAAATACCCAGAAGTGGGATTACTGGGTCTTTGTCTCTTGTTATAGCCTTTGTTTTAAACTCTCTTTTGTCTAGTTTAAATATTGCTAACCTAGCTTTTTTGTTTGTTTCCATTTTTATGGAATAATTTTTTTCTTTTTTTTTTTTTATATATTTTAATTTATTTATTTTTGACAGAGAGAGAGAGAGAGATACAGAGACAGAGAGAGAACTGAACTGAGGGAGTTCTCAGTTCAGCATATGGTTCTGCACGGGCCAGGGCCGGGATTTGATCCCCGGTCCCCGGCGCTGCAAAGTAAGCACTTAACCCACTGAGCCATCCCGGCTTCCCCTTTTTTCATTCTTTTACTTTCAGTCTGTGTGTCTTTCCATCTGAACTAAGTCTCTTGTAGGGAGCATATGTAAGGGTTTTGTTTTCTTATCCATTTGACCACCCTGTGTTTTTGATTGGAGCATTTAATCTATCTACATTTATTTTTTTTTTTTTTTT
>PVKE010006323.1:0-54861 GCA_004027555.1 Craseonycteris thonglongyai
AGCGCTTCACCTGCTGAGCCATCCCAGCTTTTCCCGCCTTTTCTGATCTTGAAGTTCCTCCTTAGCAGTAACTTCTCTGTGTTCAAGTCAGCGTGTCTGTGACCTGAATTCCGTCCTCCAAGTCCCTTCACACAAAACTCCCTAGATTCGTGTTTAACTGGATAACAGGATGGGACTTGGGGGGAGGGCATTTTTAGAAATCTGCCTGCAACAGTCAGGTGTGTGGCTCCATTCGTTTGATCATTGTGACCCGCTCCGTGGCCATTTGGAGACACCCTCCCCAACCCCTCCCCAACACACACCCCAAATTTGAAAATAACTTTAGAGCAGGGACTACATAGAACACATTTGCATTCTTTTATCCACAAGGTTATTTGCAGATGTATAATGTGGAGGAAATTAGTATGTGTTTTACACAAACGTATATACAGTGGGTTCAGGTAAGTGCAGGGTGTGACAGGAAGGTCCCCGGGGAGCCAGATCAAGCCCAACAGTCACAGCTCCTGTGGAATTGGATGAGAAGGAGCCGAATAGGAAATGAGGGAGGGGAGCAGAGGAGGGACGCTGAATGCAGGTCCTGAGGAAGGGTCCCCGGTGACTGTCCAAGGACCCAAAAGAAGGGCGGGCAGGAAAGCAGCGAGGGGTCAGGAGGCGGACGGAGTGTTGGGGGTGCCTGCTGCCCACGTGAGTAGGTGGGAGCTGGGGGTCTTTATGCCAAGAGCATGGGGAAGCAAGAGGAGGGATGATGTTATTCACCTTCACTGAAAACATCGTGCCCGGTGCGTTTTGGAGAAGATGCTGGGTGAAGGGAGCGGAGAACAGTGTATTCTGTGATTCTTTTAAACGTATCCAAAAGAATATACATGCGATGGGAATTTGACACACACACGAGCCACTTAAAACCACACTTGAAGAAGTCCTTTAAAAGCCAACGACGTCACACTGCTGTGTCTTCTTGTTTCTGTCTTCCCTCCTCTATCAGGGCGCTTGCATGCATCTTTGATGGACAGCCCTCTCACGTGTCTGTGCCACAAAACAGAGCACATGCAGTTAGTTTTTACAATTAGCCTGCTACCCAAAAGGCATGACCGTTAACGTTTATTTAAGATTAACCTATTATTTGATTATTAGCAACAATGTATTGACAAAAATGACTATGTGTCTCATGAATTACTAGACATAAAAAGCAAACTTTCATTGGAAATAAGTCTCTCAAGGAGATGAGGTCTTTTTTCGTTTCAGCTGTTTCATATCTGATTGTCTTAATACTATGTCTTGCTAGAATGAGGTAAGGCTGTGACCAATTTTCTATTTTATTGTTTTTACAGCTAGATTTAAAAACCTGGTTCAGTAAGATAGGTATTGAATAAATTTCACTTTAACAATGTCTGTTTCTTTGAACCCCTTTCAAGATATATCTAGAGTGATCTAGGATACAAAATTATTTTTAATATTCTACCCTTTGACAACTTGATTAAGTTCTATCAGGATAAAAAATAATAATTAAGACTTTAAAATGGGCAGAGAGATAATTGTGTGTCCTTTCAACTCCGCAGACCTTGGAGGGGTTATCTGATCTGGGACTCTAAGCTTTACATTATTTTGGCTAAGCTATTTCATATCCCTTGTAGTTGTAGAAAAGTGAGGAATGCTAATGATTCTTTTTCATAGATATTCAAAGGCATTTTGTTAGGTGAAGATTCAATTAGTTCCCACCCCTTGGGAAAGTCGTTCCCAACATGACACTTTATGCCTGTGGCCGAGTGGTTTTGTATTTACTAGCAAATACAAAACCTATGTGTGTGCCTACTGCTGCACTGTTCTAGGAAATGGTTTTCCCATTACCCTGGTCCCATCATTAACCAATGAGTTAAGATCTTTGACACGTGTTTGTTTTATATTTGTAAGAGCAATGCCATTTTACCTTACCTAAAAGTTAGCCTCTAATAGTGTGGAGATGCCCAGTGGACTCACCTGTCAGAGACAGGTAGTTGCGTAGCTGAAGAGGGAGTTAAGCACGTTCCTCAAGGTCACCTTCAGGGCAAATGAAACCGAGGCACATCTTGGCCCCCAGATGAATTTCTAAGCATCAGTAGGTCTAAATCTGTTTCTGGAGGGGTATTTGTTTTTCACGTAAATTTCTCAGGTTTTGTTTGTTTCTGGGTTGATCATGATCAACAAATTCTTTCCTCTTCGTAGCGACAATGACTGGAAGTTTGATTATATGCTGTGGCCATTTGGAGATACTGATAGATGGATGATAGAAATCTATTCTCTCACACATGAGAGAACAGAGAATCTAGTGTCTTCATATTTCTGTCTATTTATTTTGCATTCAAATCAGTTAGGAATTTGAAGCCCACTGAGAAAGAGAAAATCTCTTTCGGATTCAAACTTGTAATTTTTTATTGTTCTTCTTCTGTGTTTATTTTTTACCTGAGGCTGAAGTTGTAGAACTAAAGCCATAGAAATGCTGTTTCCATAACACACACACAAGATACCATGTGACTGTGAAGTGATATACACAGAGCATAAAGAATTAGATTTTAACTCTTAAAAGAGCTCTGTTCTGATTGATTCAAAGTGATAAGTGCTATGTGAATTTAATATAATATAAACTTATTTTAATATAACATTTCTCCTCTATGGAAAAGATGGTTCTGAACATTCCAATTTATATCCTGTGGATATTGACAATCTTTGTGTCAATTAGTATTTAATTTCCTCATTTCTGATTGTGTGTGGGGGGAGCGGGTGGGGGGTGTCTGTCTGTCTTTGAATTATCTTTGGAGCCAGTTTTAACTATTTGCTTTCTAAAATCTTTGACATGCATTCATTTTACAATTGTATGAGAACCATCGCCTTATTTTTGTTAAAAAATATTCTAAAACAGTCCTTCAATATTTTTAAGAGTATTTTACTAGAACCCATTTGAGTGGTAAAACAAGTTGTTCCTTAGTCGTTAAAGCCACTCACGTTCTCAGCTGCAACCACTACTGTGATACGTCACTTTATTTAAGGCACGGATGCATTTACATCTGTGAGCAATGCGAACAATTAAATTCAGGATTCCTGGAGGTAGAGATTCATTTAAAGTGGATAAAGAGAGACCGCGTGAGGCCGGAACACACCCTGATTCACAGCTATTGTAAAGGTTGAGGAAATCCATGCAGAGCACTTAGAAAAGCATTCGCAGAGAGAGTCCCCATAAATGTGTGCTTGTAGTAGTTACTCGAGCTCTGTTGATCAGAGTCTGTTCAGAACTGTTCAAAAGAACAACCTGCACTGGACTTACTAAAAAGTAATATGATACTGTAACTTGTGAGAAACAGGATGTGATGGTGTGCATTTAAAAATAACCTTTCCTTTGGATACCTTTTCCAGAAAATACTTCCTTATTTAAAACTTGCATTCATCCTATGCATTCCATAATTTCTATTCCTATTGGCATACAAAATACACAGAACACTTACCTAGGCGGGGCTATTTGAGCTGCCCACCCACCGTCACTTCTCCATAGGACACAGGAGTGAGCTCCACTCCTTCACTGCCTTTGGAATGGCCGCAGCTTATCCACTTGCCTTACAGCAAGGGGTGCGTCCCGGCCAGGCGCCACGTCACGAGAAGAGCATATGTACTGTGTGGCATTGTTCTCCTCCGACTCCATCCTGCTATGAATGTAGTCTACCCTGACACTGGATGTCCTGGTAGCCACGGCAGCTGCTGCCACACAGCTCTCACCTGAAAACTCACCCGTGGCCACATGCACTGTTCTGCACTCACAGCTCCTCCTTCCTTCTCCTCCTACAATGGACGTTTACACCCCAATCTAAATGCTGTTTTGTGATGGTAACATTTAATGTTTTAAAATGCACTCTATTATTCAAAGTTGTTGAGTACTTTTGGCATTTTTGTTCAGTTGTGCAATGTATATTCTCTCATATCATTTTCAGCTATATGAGACAAAGATGAGTAGGCTTTCAATAGAATTTTCAAGTCAGTAATAAATAGGTGAAAAAAGGCAAAGACAAGGTAGGGGTCAAGAGTCATTGTTCTCCCACGAAGGCACCCAACTGAAGCAGCATCATTCTGATAGCTCTATCTATCTATCATCTCTCTCTCTCTCTCATCTATATCTACCTTTCTATCTATCTATCTATCTATCTATCTATCTATCTGTCTATCATATACCTATCATGTATCTAATCATAAGATTATCTATCATCTATCATTTATCAATTATCTATCATCTATCTATGAGTCTATCAATTTGTTATTTATCTATTTATCATCTGTCTATCATCTATCTACCATATATCTCAAGATAATTTGTTGACTTGCAAGTGGTAATACCTTACATTCTTCAACTTTCTAAAGTAACATTCACATCATTTTAACATCAAGCATTCTGGTAAATAAATTTCATTTAAATTAACTTTATTATACACTGACTCCTTTGAAGGAGTATTCCAAACACCCAAAGCGTTTTATCGTTGTGTTTTTAAACCATCTTAGTTGGTTCCATTTTTGATTGCTTCACAGAGCACATCGATAGAAATGGCATATACGTGATGTCTATACATTTGAGCCTGTGCATAGCTCTGTGATACCATCATCATAGTCAACGTCATAAACACATCCATCACCTCGAGAAGTTTCCTCATGCCTCCACTCTTGTAGTAGGAACAATTCACATGAGACCTACTCGCTTGACAAATGTGTTAAGTGCACAGAAAGGACTGTGAACTGCAGTCACAGTGCTGGACGGCAGGCCTCTAGAGCTCAGCTAAAGTAACGGAGACTTTACACCCAGAGGAACACTCTCCATCGTCTTTCCCAGCCCCTGACAACCGCCGTTCTCTGCTGCTTCTATGGCTGTAATGTTGTATGTACCTCGCTGTTTGTGGCCTCGTGCATTGTTTGGTCTTTGACAAGATGAATGGGAAGGATAGTTAATGGATGTTGGAAAATGGCAAATTGATATACATGCCCTCGATGATGGCTTCATAGCAAGTCAAAATTAGTGTAAATGATTGATACATGAATGTAGAGAGACGATAAAGTTGTGTAGAACTTAAAACACACATAAAGAAGTACAAGTTCCTCTGAGGAGTAACACTGTTGCTTATATAAATTCAATATTCTGACTGAAAATATATATAGTATTGTGAAAAGTTACCATTTGGGAAGCCAGGCAAAGTATACAAGAGTTGTCTGCATTATATATTATAATTGCATGTAACTCTACATTTATCTTAAAATTTTTTCAATTAATACCTTATGCCAGGCCAATGAGTTTAAATAAATCACATGTTTTATTAATCTAAGATTATTATCTATTTTGGTATTTACATAATTTCCATTTTTAAAATATCCACAAAATAGGATCTATTCCCATAGCCCCAGGTATGTTCCTCCAATGAACTTTGTTCTAGTTCGAACAATTGAAGTTCAGTGTACACACAAACCATATTAGTCAGCATGAGTTGACTCAGGGTGAACGATGAGGTCAATATCTGAATACTGTGGACTGCGGAAGCCGGGATGGCTCAGTGGGTTAAACGCTCACTTGCAGCCCCAGGGACCGAGGATCGAATCCCGGCCCCGGCCCATGTGGACCCATATGCTGAACTGGGGAGTGCCCCCAGTTCAGTTCTCACTGGGGTGAGACCCCGGCCCAGTTCCCACCCTGTGCAGCCTCGTGCCCACCTGTGGAATGAAACTGTGTGGAAAAACGAATGATGTGCAACTATGGAGACTGTTCTGAGCTCTCCCCCTTCTCTCTGTCTCTGTATCTCTTTCTCTCTGTCAAAACCAATAAAAATAAGTAAATAAATAAATCTTTGAATACTATGGACTGAATGTGTCCCCCAAACTTTATATGTTGAAACCCTAATCCCCAATGTGTTGGTGTTTGGAGGTAGAACATTTGGGAGGTGATTAGTGTTAGATTAAGTCATAAGGGTGAGTCCATCATACAGGATTAGTGCCCTTATAAGACAGGACGGGACACAAGATTTATTTTTTTTTTCTCTCTACCATATGAAAATGCAGCCAGAAAGGTTTCTGTTTGGAAACCAGGAAGGTGTCTTTACCAGGAACTGAATAGGCTGACGCTCTGACCTTGAATATCCCAGACTCCAGAACCGTGATAAATGTTTAAGCACCCAGTCTATGGTATTCTGCTACAGAAGCTGGAATTAAAATGCATCTGGAACTTACTAAACGCAGCTTCTGTGAGTGTGTTATAATGGCATTGTGCTTTGTATGTCTACAAGATTCATATTGTCCTCGGCACGTCCTCAGGCTAACCCACATGAGAAGTACTTTAAGCTTATTTATGTAGATCAGGACTTGCAGCACTGGTGCAAGTGAGCTTCTATTGAATTACATGTGACATTCAATCACTTAAAATAATTCACGCATAGATACTCCTGTTAGTGGGGTAGCAGGACCTGTTACAGTTCCACCTTGTTCCGTCTGGAAACTGTTCAGTTGTCAGCTGTAGTCTTGGCTGGCCTTTCTTCTGCGTTATTTAGTTAAGCAGCACTCGTGGGCTTTACCTAAGTGGTTTCTGTATTCAGCTTTTGAATCAAACTTCGCCTTTTCCTGACAAATGCTCATATGGTGTTCACACATTTTCATAAATGAATCTTAATTGCTCTTTGAAATACGTGGTATAAAATCTTAGGGCAATGGAAAATATACTTGAGTAATTTTTCTGAAATGTGAAATGCATCTGATAGCAAGGTATGTCTTGCTTTTTCCAGTAGATGTCTCTCTCATACTTCTCTAAGAATCTAAAAAATACAATGGGCAATGATTTTTTTAAAAAGCATTTACTGTAAATGTTTAGTGATACATCCTACGTTCTCAGCTTTGTGCTTTGAGAAAGTCAATTTAAAATTGTGTCATCGTTAAAAAACCATTTTTCTAATATTTACGTGTATCTTAAAATAAAATTGGAGGATTCTAACCATCACCAAAGCTGGAGGAGCTTCCGGTTATTCTTGACATTGACTAAAATTATAGGAAAGAGATGTTCTACCTGCCCAGGTACCTGTAATCTCCATCTCCACTCCATTATAAAGGGGGTGTTCTGGAAATGTGAAATGGGCTGTTCACTCTGCAGTGACCCCCACGTGGTCAGACCTCAGGTGAACTTCAGGCTGCCATCACCCTTGGTAACAGCTCTGGGGCAATGGCTGGACATACCTTCAATCAAGTAAAATTAGTCTTGAGAGCCAAGTAGAAAGTTCTTCTCTTGAAAGGCTGTTTCCTTTGCATTTGTTTCCACTAAATATTGAGTGAGATGATGTGGGAGAAAAATACATTGAATTACTCTTCCCCCAAGGAAGGTCATTCCTAATCACTCAAGTCTACAAAATTCATAGTCCTTTCCCCTCCCATTTTAAAAGAGAGGCAACAAACTTGATGGAGGTTAAGTGAGAGAATTGAGATCACACATCTGGAACAGGAAATTCAGAGTCAAGTCTGCCTTCCTCCCACATCAAATTGCTTTCACTGCAGGAGCTCAGCTCTTAGCTCAAATGGCACCGGTTGCCATGTTGGACTTACTATAAGGTGACCAGACGTCCCGCTTTTGGCAGGACAGTCCTGATTTTTAACAATGTGTCCCGTATCCCGCAGTGTTTTAAAAAAGTCCCGATGTTTGGAAAGAATGCACGACAAGCTAGGGAACAGAGGGAGATAGACCCAATTTTTTATCAAGAACCTCCTCCCCCCCGGTCAATGGTGTCCCGCTTTACCAATGTTAAAATCTGGTCACATGCCTGGGCTCAGAAACCACACCATTTATATGATAACCACTTAAATAGTTGACCTTGAATTTAATAAACCTTGTTCTTTTTCTGACTGCTAAGTTTTAAACTAATCTTCTCAGGAAATGAATATAAAAATAGAAATTAATAATGTATATTATCTTGGACAAAGGGTTTGGATCCCATAAAATCTTTTCAACTCTAAAACATGAAAAGTTTTATGATTTTACTTATCATGTCTTTCCGGGTAGGTAAACAGAGTAACATTTCCCTGAAAGCCTTCTTCAATTATCGATTGTGCCCAGGAAAATATCTTCATAAAGGTGATAAGAAGAAACAACTGGAACCAAAGTGAACCACATGAATCTAGAGCAGGCACGTCCAACCTGGGGCCCGAGACGGCTTTGAATGTGGCCCAACACAAATTCTTAAATCATTATGAGATTTTATGCAACCTTTTATTTTTAGCTCATCAGCTATTGTTAGTGTTAGTGTATGTTATGTGTGGCCCAAGACGATTGTTCCCGTGCGGCCCAGGGAAGCCAAAGGTTGGACACCACTGATCTAGATAATGGAAACTGAATATTAATGCACAGAACTAAATTTTAAATGACTCTTTATAAAACCAACATTCCTCCAGTATGAAATTATATAAAAGGTACTTATTTCAGGATTAAAGGTTCCAAATTACATTCAACTCTCTTCAGAAAAGGAAATGAACTAAAATTTTTATGCTAAACCAATTTTACAGTTTTGCTCGAAATCGTGAAACAGCATGAACTGTTATGTCAGCAAGCACAGCACATGATTTAGAGTGATCGGGAAAATGAGGGGGGTCATCTATAGGGATTCGTTTTTCTGCTCCCTGCTGATGTTTGAAGTTACTAACATCAGCTTCGGGGACATGTCACAATAATAATATTTATTGGGAAATAGTCACAATAGTAACAACATCTCAGTCAAAACAATGTTATTTCCTAGTCACACTTCTTAATTTTACGTCAGTCATGTATGTAGACCCTCATGGGATAGTAAAGTGATTACTTACAGGGTGACATTTTCCAGGTCACAGGCCCCCAACTCCTTTCCTCTGTCACTCGATCCCTGTAAACTCCTGCTGTCCCATAGAAGCCATGCGATCCCGAGCTCAGAGGGGCCTGTCACTCCTCCCCCACCGCGGGCTCTGGGACGGTTGATTCCACCATTTTTGTGACTTGTCACGGATAAGTCATTTTACTTTTCTAATAAATGAATGGGAAGGGCATGCCTTGTAGCTCTTCTTCCAAAGAACCACGCAAAGGACTTGGGCTTCAGTGAAATGCAGCGAGAGTACTCTGCCCCCTTCCGTCTGCTAAGCACCAATACAGATCTGCACACTGCAAATACAAGAAGACCCGAGTGGAGACGCTGGCCGGCCAACGGAGGCTCCAGGGGGCGGCTCCCAGTTCCTGGGAGCTCTTTGTGGGACAGATTCCAGCCCTGAAGCCGCGGGGTTCCTCCCGTGCCCAAAAGCACGCGTGGGCATGAACGGGCACAGTGTGTGGACACCCTGCTCTCTCTGGGCAGAGGCCTGGAAAGGGCTGTCTGGGGAGGTCAGGACATTTTAGACCATGGGTGGTAATTTTTTGTGGTCCACGATGCTCTGAAATAAAATGAAAATAGAAAAAATTGTGATGAAGAAAATAGCGCTTAGGGGAGATCGGGGCAACACCGTACACACAATTCCCTCGTGAACCCTGTAACTACTGAAGATGAGTATACACGTGGCCAGTGCCTTTCCTGGGGCCCTGTGGGCGTGTGTAGACACGCTGACTCCGTTCCAGCGACGTTTGTACATGGGATGTGGCCCGTGTGACTCTTGCCTGTTGCACCAAAAGGCCCGTGTTTTAATTGAGTTTGACACCCCTGTTTTAGACCATCGCCTCTCTTCTTCAGCAAACAGCCCCGAAAAAAGTGAGGCTCCACCCTGCCGCTGCCACCCAAAGGAGCAGGTGCTTAGAGACCTGTCCTCGCCGGGCTGAGAAGAAATCACATCGACTATCGCACGGTGGGTAGGTGGACGGTAAGGGGATGGAAGAGGATACACCACGTGGACGTTAATGAGGAGGCAGCAGGAGCGAGCTGCGCTGAGGTCAGAGTAAAGACAGTTGCAGGGGGGGAAAGGAGCATCGTGATCCACCAAGAAGTAGTCGCAGCACCCCCGAACGCGTGCGTGCCAGATAAGGGGGTGCAGAATACGGTCGTGGAGCAAAGCGCCGGGGCTGGAGAAGAAAAGGACAAATCCACAGTTGTGCATGAGACTCTAACGCCACCCTCTAAACGTATGAGCAAACAACTCGGTAGAAAATCAGCAACTAAAGAGAGGACTCCACCACACCATCAACCAACAGGAGCTGACCCGTAATGCGAGAACTGCCACCAACCACGGGGGACACAGGCTTTATAGGTGCCCAGGGCATTTTCACCAGGACAGACCACGCCCTGGGACAGGAAACACACCCCTGTCAAATTAAACAATTAAAATCATATAGAATGCATTCTTTGGCCACAGTAAAATCTAACTAAAAAGCAATAACAGATAGTAGAAAAATCTCCAAATACTTAGAAGCTAAAAATATACTTCTAAATAATCCATAGATTGGAGAGGAAGTCTCTAGGGAAATAAAGGAATTAGTGCTCTGAGCAGAATGACTGCACTGAATTGAATATGTAAATAGGATTTAAAGATGATTTCTAGAGGATGAAACAAAGCCAATAATGTAAGGTTTGCAACAGCAAGCTAAGGTTGAATCTCTATCTCATCCCACATCAGTTTCCTAAAATCAGAATGGGATTCTGCAATGTCTTTAATTATTCTTTTTTTCCCAGTAAGTCATGATAATAATGACCACTGAGTACTAGCTTTTGTAGTGACCTGATTTTTTTTTTTATACTCTTCGTAAAGAAGAATTTAAGTGGAAAGCAACTAATTACTACTGTGCTTTACAGACATTATTCAGCTTACAAGTCCTTGCCAGCCATTCTAAGTAACTAAGCTACTTCCTCGAAGGTACTTCCCCTTCCTTAACCTCAGAAATGCCTTCCTTTTGTGAAGGAACACAACAAAATCTCTCATTTAGAAAGAAAAAGAAAAGCAGAGATTTCATCCCACAACCCTAATTACAATAGAACCATGAAGCTTCAAAGAGGAATGGAAGAGAGCTGTACTTTCTAAACATCTGACAAAATATTTAAAAACCCTGAGAGAACATGTTGGGAGGGTGCTCGGGAAGGTTCCGGGGCCCATTCGCAGCGTGAGTGTGGGCCCCTCACCCCGACAAGCTATTCTTAGAGGGCAGCAGGGTGTTGAGAATTCAACTTGAATTTGACACCATCTACCCAGAGGTGGCATCAGATCCCACAGCTAAAGGGCTCAGTCCCACAAGACTGCCCTGACTTCAGATGCCCACCACAGTCCAGGTTGTCACCTATTCTTCTGATTGACAAGCTCCCAACCAGAAAGTCTCCCAACCCCCATTTTGGGTTACATTCATTTGTTAGAACGCCTCACAGAAAGTCTGTTTACTCATTAGATACTTGATTTACTACAAAGGATATTCAAAGATGGGAACCAATAGCCAGATGAAGAGATCAGCGGGGTGAGGGTGCTGGGAAAGCTCAGCAGGTCGAGTGCTTGCCTTGCGATCAGGAGGTCCGGGAACTGAATTCCTGTTTCAGCTCATGCAAATCCACGTGCTGGACTAGGGCTCAACTAGTAGCTGCTGGGATGGCAGCAACCGTTCTCGCCTCCCACGCGGGAGGTCCCAGGTTTGGTTCCTACTCTGCGTGGCCCCACGCACCTGTGTGGAATGAAAGCATGTCACAACTAATGATGTACAACTATGGAGACTGCTCTGGGCCCTCCCCCTTTATCTCTCTCTCTCTCTCACCTCTCAAACAATAAAATAAATCTTTAAAAAGCGAGCGAGCGAGAGAGAGAGAGAGAGAGAGAGAGAGGAGGACAAGGTCAGAAACAAGGGAGCGCTGTAGTCCTGGAGCTTGAGTCTGGTCCCCACAACATGGATGCTCTTGGGGACATAAGGGTGGGAGGTAGTCCTGTTGAACTCTTATGGCGGCTCCATCCTGTAGGTATGATTAATTAGCTTCTTGGCCGTTGGTGATTAATTCAGCCTCTACCTTTTTCCCTTCCTGGGCTGGGACTGTAAGGTCCACCCTTCTGACACCTGCTCTGGCTGCTTGTCAGACACCCAGCCCCGTGCTTAGGTGGGACGCAAGGTCACTTCATTAAAGCAACACAAGACAACTTTGCTGCTCTCTTCACTTCAGAAATGCTGAGGATTTTAGGAGCTCTGTGTCGGAAGAGGACAAAGACCCGCTACACATTTATCATAAATCACAGCATCACAGAGGGATCTATGGAAGGCATCTTTATTTTGTATGTAACATCAGAGGGGAAATTATGAGGTTGCTTCCTTTTAGAGACCAAGTTCCAGCAAATCGACGTGATGACGTGCTCTGAATAACGACCACGGACCCACTGCAATTTACGAGTCCCTCGGACAGATGCTTTATCACCCTGCTAGTGATTGTGTAAGACAAAAACAACAAGATCTAAGATGCCATCTGCCATTCCTAAAGGCAACGGAACGCGATGCTTTCTACATAATGAGACTAATGTAAGAGGCAAGGGGAGTGTCATAACACTCACGGATGGGTCTAAACACACTTCAAGATACGTCAGATCCATCGATGCACCACGCCATCCTTAGCAGCCAGAGCTCCATGCAGATACACAACTGCGGCATCGCAGCAGGTGGGCAAGCAAATGTCACCTCGGAGGAGTCCCTCTGCAGGCCCAACAGCAGCTCCCCTCGCCCACATCCACAGTCCCGGGGTGCAAGCTCACCTGACTTAACTCAGGGGAGACAGCACAGGTGAGCGGAGAAACATGAGTCAAGTGAGAAGTCAGTGCCACAGACAGGATGCTTAGCATGTCATCAGAATACTGTTCATCTAAATGAGGGGGTGGACGGGAGGGAGGGAGAATGGGGGAACCATTATTCAAATTGCCTTAGGCAGTTTATTATTGGAGAGCAGTTTATTGGGAAACTGTGAACAGCGTGTTAATGCCTTTAGGCGGGTACTTTCAATATGAATTCAGCTGAATTTTAGAGCTGGAAGGGGCCGTGCAAAGCATGTGCTTTGTTATCGTGCACGTGGGGAAATCACGACATTCACTGCTTACTCGAGACCAGGGCCGGTCAGTGGCTGAGCTGGAAATGACACATCCATGGTTCTAATCTGTGGATGTTCACTAATGAGCCAAGTAGTATCACTAGGAGTCTTAACTTCCTAGTGGTTACAATGAAGAGTTTGAGTCAATGGCTTTGTTTCCATATCTGATTCCTAAATCTACAAAGTCTGAGTATCATTTACCTTTCTAGGAGCTATTAGCCTAGCACTGTGGACAGGAAATGGTGATACACGGCCCAGAGAGTGACAGTAACACAATGAATGATGGCAGGGAGGAGGAAGAGGCACAAACACGCCCTCTGTGGGTGGCATCCTGGTTTCCCTGAGGCACGGGGCTGGGCCTCGTGATTGTCCATCAGACACACTCAATCCACCTCCAGAGTAAAGCAGAAAGCCCTGGAGGACCTATACGAGGGCTGTCTGGAAAAAAACCAGCCATTGTCACTACACCTAGAAGGGTGACACGGCTGGAGACTTCCCGGACAGCCCTCGTGTATCTGCTCCTTCGTTCAATAGAGAGCACTTGGAAGCCTCCTGGAGCCCGGAGCAGCCCCTCCGTGGGGACCAGAGCCCACAGTGCAGCAGGCTGGAAGGGACAAAGCACATGAACAAAGGGGCCTGTTCCCGGCAGGGAGAGCCACGGAGAGCAAAGGCTTTAGAGAGAGACCAGGCACAGCGGTGAAGAGAGTTCTCTGGAAAGGAAACATGAGTGATTTAACTGTTTGGAAAGAGAGGTTGAGTTCTCAGAGCGGAACCAAACTTCTTAGAAACTACAGTAGTCCTGCAGAATTGCTATTTCAGGGGGGGAAATGCATTTTCCTGAACGTTTGGCAGTTTTTGTTTTGTTTTGTTTTGTTTTAAATAGAGAAGTCTTATATTTGCTCTATAGAGGTTCAACAAAGTGAACAATATAAACCCAATAATTCTCTTCAATATTATAGTAGTATTTGTACTTAATAGAAAATAAAATAATTAGTAAATATACCTGGGGATAGTGAGAACCTATGGCTCTAGCTTTTATTCATTATAAAGAATGCACAGACACTGACACAGGTATATCCCAATGTCTTAAGTGTCCAATACCATTCTAGTGAAAATGCTAGAGAGCATAGGACAGCATGTAAACACAATGACTGGCCATCAGTTGAAATTTTATGGAGTAAAATTATCCCCCTGCCCAAGGGATGCCAATAATCAATGAAACGTCAGTTGATGACGTACAACTATGGAGACTGCTCTGGGCCCTCCCCCTTCTCTCTGTTGCTCTCCTCTCTGTCTCTCTCTCTGTCAAAAACAATAAAATAAATCTTTTTTAAAAATCAGTTGACTTGATCACAATAACAATAGCACGCTGCGTTTGTAGGATGAGTTGCCATACCCAACGACAAAGAAGATTTCTTGAATCTTATCCAATAGAGTCTCTTCAATACTCTGTGCACTAGGAAAGGCAGACTGATACAAACAAAACCAGATTGGGCCCCTAGCAAACCAGAATCGATACCAAAACAAGCTTGATCAACAGCAGGTTTCTCTGCAAAGTATCTAGAGGTGATTTCGTTAGTCTATGAAAGAACAAAAATTTGCAATTCGAAACATTTGCTGGTTTCCTGGGTAAATAAAATGTCATGTCCTTGCTTTGTGAAGGAGGAAGACCATCACATACCGGATGCCCAATGTACATCAGTCACTTTGCCAGATGTCTTAGAAGGACCTCATTTAATAACCCAATACTAGATCAAGAAAACGTATTTCTGTTGCCCTCTTTTCAGATGTTTATGCAGCAAATGCATAATTGATTTTCTTGTGTTTTAGTTATTCTGTAAGCTTTGCAGAAGAATAAGATTCTTCTCTCCCTTATAAACATCAAAAATCACACGTAAACCAGCCACATTAATGGTTATTGGAAGCAGACACTTTAGAAACAGTCCGAAGAATAAGACAGCGATGAGCCCACTTACTTACCCACTTAGCCAGCACGGGATTAGTGAACGCTTCAGGTGTGTCAGGCTCCTGCTTCATGTGGAGAACACCGTCACGAGCGAAACACACAGCCCCCCACGGGCACAGGGCTCACTTTTAAGGAACGGGATGAGAGAGACGCAGCTACCGAATACGCTGGCTAAGGAACAAACAAGCTGGGCTAAAGGGCTGAGGACAGACGGTGGAGGCAAAGAGGACAGAGCGGTCGTGGACATTGGCTCTGCTGGATGACAGCAGAGCAGGGACCTGGAGTCCCTGAGCCAAGGCTGCGGGCGTCTCCGGGAGGAGCTGACTGGGCAGAACCCAAGCGCTGTGCTGTCCGCACCACAGCCGGGACTCCATTCTGTTGAAGTGCAGCTGATAGGAGATGCCCTCTTATGAAACCGGGGAAGCCTGGGGGGGAACTACTATAGTGATGACAGAATACAAATAAGTGCCATTCAACGGAAAACGGCCTATTTAACCCATCAGCCCTTTTTATTTAGGTGACGTGTTTCCTTCGACTAGACCTCCGCCCAAAGCACTCTTGTACAAAGGTTCAAACTCTTTAACGATAAAGTGCTCAGAATGGAAGAGACCCACAAGTTCATCGCCTCCACCCCTCTGGCAGAGCAGAGGTTAAAAGGATTCTTAGCAGAAATCTAATGTTAATAAGCTAAAGCCTTGTAATTCATCATTCATAGCATCCCACTGGGCTCCATCTGAGCATTACGATCTCCCTTTGCTAGATGGAGAACGAGAGTCCGCAACGAAGCTGCCGTCTCCTGGGAAGTTATTTTCAAGCCTTCAGCTTCAAATGCAGGCTAATGAATTTTTTGATATGTTATTAGACTGGAAAACCCCCAAATCACCAACTGGAATAGAGGCCAAACCCACGTGGCTCATTATTCACAAAGACATGAACTCTATGGCTTTTGAGTGGGAAGAGGAGTTACAATCACAGGCCCTTCTCCTGGGGTTTTCCCTACAACCAGACCCAACACGTGCGTTGAAGGTGGAGCGGTCAGCCTGGTCACATCAAGGACTCCACGGTGGGGTTCGTACAATGTACCCCATCTTGAACAGTCAGTCATGTGTGTCTGCCCAGTTACGTTGTTTGAATCCAGGAGAAGTATTTTAACATATCGTCTAATCATATAAACTTTAGAGACCATTTTCCAAATCATAAAGAAGAGTATTAACCAGAAACACAGAGGTAAAAGTCTTGCATTAAAAAGAAAATAGAACAGTAACAAGATATTATAGAATAACCATATGGTTAAGAATGAGAACTTTGGAGTTCAACAAATGGGGGTCCAACCCCAGCCAAGTAACCTTTGCCAACATCCTTAATCTTCCTATGCCTCAGACTCTTACTTTTAAAATGGACAAAATCATAATACCGTATTTTCCAGCGTATAAGACGACTTTTGAAACGAAAAAAGTCAACCGAAAATCCGGGGTCGTCTTATATGCCCGGTCGTCTTATACGCCGGAAAATATGGTACTTAGTTCATAGTTGTTGTGGGTATTAGGTAGGATAACACCTATAACTTGGGGAGCACAATTCCTGGCACAAACACTTAATAAACAGTGGCTACGAAAAAAATAAGGGGAAGCCAGGATGACTCAGCAGGTTGAGCGCTCGCCTTGCAGCCCCGGGGTCCGAGGAGCGAATCCCGGCCCCAGCCTGTGCAGACCCATATGCTGAGCTGGGGTGAGCTTCCCATGCGGGAGGACCCCGGCTTGGTTCTTAGTGGGGCGAGTTTCACACAGGAAGCTCCTGGCCCAGTTACTGTCCTACACAGCCTCACACCCACCTGTGGAATGCAACTATCTAGAAAACCAATGACATGCAACTATGGAGACTGCTCTGGGCCCTCCCCCTTCTCTCTGTCTCTCTCTCTGTCTCTCTCTCTCTCTGTCTCTCTCTTTGTCAAAAACAATTCAAATAAATCTTTAAAATAATTAAATATGGTTATTCTGAGATCTATGAAAGTCTCAAACTAATTCTTCAAAGAGATCAATAAAGTCTTTTGGTATATTTTTACGGCATCAAACAATGTTAGTATGTTATAAAAGTATTTTTAGTAAAATTCCTTTCACAAGGAATTCCTGCTTCCAAAAGAGGTCAATTATATCTACGCAATGTTGACTTTCCTGCTCCCACCTAACATTTGACCACAAAGCATATCTTTTAAGAAATAAATCATAAAATACTAAATGCTTTTCATCATTTAAGCTATTATTATTTTCTGGATGTCACGTCAGCATGTTTTACTAGGATTGGAAGGAAACACCGTGCAAGGCGAAACGAGTAGTAAGATGACCACAAAGATGTGTATTATTTATATCAAGGACATTTTCAATCCAGAATGTTTTCTAAAACAACACAGACCTCACAAAGGTAGACAACTCTGTATCTCCTGCCCAAATAATTGGATAGCAAAGAAAAAAACACATAACTTACCTAATCAGAAGAACTTAGAAGAATTTCAAGATGACAATGGAGTTTTCTTTCTTGAACAAATTAAAAAGCATGAGAATCGTCGACCTATTTTTATCTATTTGATTGTCTATTATTTCTGGAATAAAAACAGGATAAAGCGAATGCATTTCTGCCTTCGGGATTACACACATAACCTGGGCACTGACTCTAAAATAAAAAAGCCTGGCCCTTCTGGCGGGATCAGCGCCGGGGACCCCGAAACTCCCGTAGGAAACCTTCCGGCTGTCAGCTGCCCGGCGCCGCTGTGGGCTGCCGGGGCTGGCTCGGGTGAAGGGCCCTCAGCTGTGTTGCAAACTGTGACTCACCTCTTCTGTTTCCTCCCCTGTAACTACCTGCAGGTGATTTCACTTGAAGGCAGAGGGAGGCCCCTGACGCCCCCCGGCTGGGGTGCTGTTGGTGGTGCATCGTGGCAGGGGGTTCCCACGGAAGCACACTCTGTTCTGGGTGATGGTTTGAAAGTGTTTGTGTTGTAGCACGGCAGTGACCATCGTCAAGTCCCGGGCTACGGAGGGGTATGACGATCCCGGCCTGGGGTTAGAAAGCTCCGTTCCTGAACTAACACTCCGCAGAACGTATACTGAGAATGGACATTTAGGGCCAACTGCCATGACCAAATTCAGATCAAGTTTGGGTTAAAAAAATTATAGTCAACAGGTCTAAAAACTACCATTTTTCAGCGTTCTCAACAGAAAGTCAACAGCAAGTCTAGCATTTTACAGCGGATTGCTTGGCTGTCCCACAGCCTTTCTTAGTGATCTCATTTCTCTCCCAAGGCAGTTAGTGCAAAACCAGGGAGATACGCGTATACATGATGCACAACCCAGTGCCTTCCAGACCCTCTGAGTTTCCTGCTAGGCACCCCTAGCCACCTCTTCAAGACCTTCTGAGATGTGTTGATATTTTAGGAGCCATTCGGAAAGTCTGTATCTACCCTTGAAAGTAGAAATTTAAATACTAAGTCCATGTAGACATTTTTAGAAATATAAAACTAGACATAATCCACACTAACATGTTTACATGAATTGTTCCTTTACTTATCACAAAGTGAAAACACTCCTTATCTTTTAATAACTAGAACCAATACTCCTCTTAGCAAATTAACAATTGTTTGGTTTTTTTAATATATAGGAGGTCTGTCCAAAAATAATCCAACCATTGTCAATATAACGAGAACAGTCACATGGCTGGATATTTTCCGGACAGCCCTCGTACATATAAAGCGACGTGTCATACCTTAGTACACAGCTGAGGTGGAAAGCCAGGCTCTGCATTGGTGTGATAGCTTCAAAAAGCAAGAATCCAACTACCGTGTTTCCCTGAAAGTAAGACATCCCCCGAAAATAAGACCTGCTTACAGTTTTGCCTCTCGCTGAAATACGTATAAGGCATCCCCCCGAAAATAAGACCTAGCGCATCTTTGGGAGCAAAAATTAATATAAGACACTGTCTTATTTTTGGGGAAACAGGGTAAGACACTGTCTCATTTTTGGGGAAACAGGGTATAAGACACTGTCTTATTTTCGGGGAAACAGGGTAAGACACTGTCTTATTTTTGGGGAAACAGGGTATAATTGCTCACAAGGCGAAGAGAGGAAATGTTTGGAAGCTTCCACAGAGAACCTGTAGGAACAATATAGAGGTGGGAACTGAAGGGTGGAGAAAAGTTTCAAGAAGGATGGGACCCTGGACTTTGCAAGGAAAATTGTCAAGAAAATCTCCATTTTCTGGAGTCTAAGCAGACAGACCACGTTAAAAATCCCTGAGTTTGAACGCACATTGGGGTTCAGCTCAACGAAACGCTCCCTGTGATGCTCAGCTCCTCCTCAGCCCATTCTTTACTCACTTTGTCCTCAGATTTGTGGACTACAACTTTTTAACCCACACTCGACCTAGACGTTTAATCGCCTGAGTAGGTTGTGGGTGTGCTTAGGGGTTTTGCACCTACGTTTTCCTGACAATACGCAAACTTGTGATCACACGCAAGCAAAGGCTGTCAATCAGATATGACTTTTTGTTTGTTTGTTTTTACTTAGTTGACAAAAACGTTTCAGGGAGAGCTTAGATACCTGTGGGGCTGAGGACTGATTTCCTAGATGGGGACTCGTGTCCTGACTCACAGAGGCAAGCCCGGGCCCTGCAGGGATGCACGTGGCCTCTGTCCATGTGTCTGCTCCGCCACGCTTATTGTGGGGATTTGTCCTCGTGAAATCCAAGCAACCTCTTCAACTTCGGGCATCAGGTCAGCAGGCCCAGTGGGAAGAAAGTGAAGTAAAAGTAATGGGCCACCTGAATCCTGTTCTTTTTGGTGAAAAATGAGCAATCGCAGAACCTCCACCCAGCCAGCGCTTCCGTACACGTCACTGACTGGAGCTGGATTGGGGGCCGTAGCTGGCTGGGAGGTGCACACTGAACCAGGCGCACTGATGCTCCGGACAAAACTGAGATTCTACTGGTAAAGGGAAAGGTTGGAAAACAATGACCACACTGAGCGGCTCTGGACGGTATTGTGCTATGATGCCTCTTTTGGAAACAACTTCTACATTTGAAGAGTCTAAGGGTACAGAGAACTGAGTTTGTCATTGTCACCTCAATTTTTATTTATTTATAAAAAAGATTTACTTTCATTGTTTTTGACAGAGAGACAGAGACAGAGAGAAGGGGGAGGGCTCAGAGCCGTCTCCATAGTTGTACGTCATTGGTTTTTCTACATAGCTTCACTCCACAAGTGGGGTTGGGGTAGCGCAGGGCAGAAACCAGGCCAGGGTCTCACCCCAGTGAGGACTAAACTGGGGGTACATCCCAGTTCAGCATATGGGTCCACACTGGCCAGGGCTGGGATTTGATCCTTGGACCTCAGGGCTGCAAACGAGTGCTCAAACCACTGAGCCATCCCGCTTCACCTCAAATTAAGCCCTCCAAATGCTCCCCTGTTCATGCCACACGGTTAATCATGCAAACGGTAGTTTCCCGGAATAGACTCATTAGGGAAATCCCACATGATCTCAGGCTGCCAGTTAGGAATAAAATGAAGTGGGCTGTGGACAGCTACTGCATTAATTAGAACCCATCTGGTGCCATGAAATGACTCCAAAGTCTCCAGAAGCCAAAGGGATGTGTTTCATGCACTGTGATAATCACAGCACCTAAGGCTTAGTGTCAACTGAGCTGGTAGTTGATAAGCCAAAGCGACTGCAGCCCAAGTCCCCGCTGACTCTCCAAGGTTCTCCACCCCCAGATGTTTCAGGATGTCCTTCACTTCCATTGCATTGTGACCAAAGACACCTAATGTTTCCGTTCCCTTTCTAAAGGGACGACATTAACCCCTCCTAGCCTTCGCTACATGTAATACCTTCTGGTCTCGGAAAACCAAATCTGCTTTGCAGAGCACTGGGACTGTCTTGTTTCTTCCTGACCCCCTTCACTCTGTAGACTGCATGGGGCATGACTCACGCAGCCCCGGAAAGCAATGAGAAGAACAAAGCTGTACTCTCGGATGTGTCATAGGATGTGTCATAGGATGTGTCGTAGGATCTTGGAAAAGTAACTTGACTTTCCTGGCCCTGGATTTCTGGTTTCTAAAGGCAGCGGCTTGCATGAGGTGACATGCAGATGGTTGTCAGCTCACACTCTCCTCCATAAGGCTAGACCTTCACGAAATGTCCTTTTTAAACAGCGCCCACATTGATCTCTGGAGGTCATTGGATATGGCCCCCTCATATTAGGAGCTGCTCCCCTTTATTTCTGATCATGGTCATTCCCAACAAAGACGGAGCAAGTAGGGGGGTGTTGGCAAAGACTAGGGAACGCAGGCCATGTAACAATGTGAGTTTATATCTAGACAGGATACTGGTTACAAACTTGATGGACTAAGGAGTCACTCATCGCAGTTTTAGCAGTGAGATCACCCCAGTTACTGCTGAATGTATATAAATAATAAATGTTCCTGGAAAGGGACAAAAAGGTACACTGTATACAAAATGCATTATTATATACAAAGTATGTGTAATAGTGGGTGTGTTGTTACACGGTAACCCTGATGATGCTGGTACCTGGACTACAGCATCTATTTATTTATTATGTATTCTTTTTTTATGGAGGGGAGGCAGTGATGGGGTAGAAATGAAAAAGGGTGGAAAAGAAATGGTAATAAATGATCAATATCAGTGTGCCATGTCTAGTAATGTCAATTAATTAAAAGACAAATTGTTGCCTTTCCTTCTGGAAAAAAACAAAAACCATATTATAACATCCTTCATATCTATCGCTCTCTATTTGTTCCAGAAATAAGTTGCCAAAAATAGAATAAATTATGTTAATACTTTAAAGAGCTGAAGAAAATAGAAGTTAATAGGGAAATAGGATTAAATATGCTAACTTCTATGTTAAAGTCCTATTATTTTGCCTCATCTTGTCCCTCTGATTGTGCCTTTTCTCAAATCACACTTTCACTATCACCTCCAAGACCCTAATCATCCTTGCCTGAAGGAGCACTATAGTGACGATCATGAATACTGTTCCTAATTTACTTATCGAGGGAAGTGTTTTCCATTTAAATTCACTGCTTTTCCTCCTGCAGGGCACTGCTTCAGTCCCCAGGTTTCGAAAGATATAAAAAATCTTTACAGCATGCACCTCATCCATTGAAACCTTTTATGACAGAAAAACAAATAGACCCGACTCTTCCCTCCCTCACAGAAATGCTCTTCCGATGGGTTAACTGATAAAAAGTGTGTCCTCATACATAATGCATGATCATGATTAATAAATGAAGAATAGTTTTTGAAGAAAAGTACAGCAAATCATGACTAGAATACTTAGTAAGATTGTATTTAAGAGTGGGGTGAAGAAAGATTATAGTCTTTTAATAGATAATAGTTGGCTCACAAATTCTAAAAATGCTCATCAGACATGTTCTGGGGTCACGTGATAGCACATCAACAGGACGATCCCTCATCCCCAGTATTCCAGGACGATGGAGAGAAGTCACCAAGAGAGCCTGTCACTGCCACGACACGCTACAGCCAACGAGTTCAAGTCCATGGAGCGGCGCGGCGGGCGACCCCACGAGGCCGATGAAGTCGGGTGGATGCTGCAGGGCCAGGAAGACAGTGACCCTCCGGTGGGTTTGGTGAGTCCATCTGGAAGATGCAGGGGGTAAAATGATGCTGGCGACCTCAGGTTAAAGCAGGAGGTAGAGTAATGCACACGGGCATGCCACATGCCAACTTGGCACCAAAGATCGACAGTGGCTGGGATGTTTCTCATGAAAAGGAAGCTGAATAATGGGGTGTCAGATTAGCAAGCGTGGGTGAATTTCAGTGATGGTGACTGATGGGAAACAGTATCTGTGGTGACATGGAAAGGAAGGGCCCGTGAGACGCCAAAGGTGCTGAGAGCAAGAGGACACGGTTTTGCTGAGTCGATCCACTGCAGTCTGGCCCGAGAGAAGCTCGAGGAAACCCTGGAACCTGTGAAGGGTGGGGCGTAAGAGGAGGGGGTGGCCTTAGCGTCCAGAGCACAGGGGTGGTTTCAGAATGGATCCAGAAAACTGCCCAGCGCAAGTGACAGAAATGTAGAGGATTTCTGGACTTGGGCTGGAGGGAGTACTGGTATTTAACTGGCGCAGACTCGTTGGGCTTCTGCTTTCTGCTCTAACGGGAACTTCTGTCACAGCAACCTTCCAGGGCCCTGGACGCCCCACAGTCCTGCGCTGGTGTGGGAGAATACCCAGTGACAAGGGTCTCCTCTGCTAATGACCGCGAGAGAGCGCCTTCCTCGCTTGGTGCGTTGCTGTCTGTCCAGGTGCACGGTGCCAGCAACGTGTGAGCTGCAAGAGTGGCTGGTGAGTGGACACGTTCACAGGAAGGTAAGCTGAGCAAGACCCTCACGAGGGCAATTAGACCACCTGGCCCCTATGTAGGCTGCTGTCACCTGCCGGGCAGAGCACCCAGGACACACAGACACCTTTATACCCACCAGCCACCTGCCCCATCCTGGGAAGGCCCTGCACAAGCCTCCTCGTGTGGCAAGGCCTCATTTTCCTTGGACTCCCAGCCTAAGAACCACATGAGCGGCATACGCTTTGTAACCAGGCACTCCGCACTGGGGCACTGCCGCTCGCAAAGAACACAGTTGTCACTGTGAGGTCACAAGGATACAAGATAGCCAGGTCAATACACCAGGCATGCAGGGACATAGCTTTTTAACTTTCATAGGGAAGCGGCTGTTTTCAGTTTTCGATTTATGCTTGCATTCTGCAATAGAAGTATAAATAGCCTTACATGTAGAATTCTTACAGCTTGAGTCTATGAGGTAAGCATTCTCTATTGACCTGTCTTCCACATGAGAAAATGTTCACACTTCAATGTCTAGGACTCAATATCAGCAGCTGCGTGGCACAGGAAACACTCACCATACAGGTTTATGCGTATATGAGGCCGCAACTAAAGGATTAAGTGGACACATACATATTTTTTGAAATATAAAAATGAGAAAGCTTTGACACGAGCACAAATTACTGTATTGCAAAACTTTATTCAATATAATATGTGCATATATAATTATATATGCAATACTTTCGATGCTTATCATAAAGACTTGTGTTTTGTAGTTGCTAGTCAAAAGCCAACTTACTAAAAACTCCTGATTTTTACTAGCAGCCTGAGAAGCACTCTAGCATAGTGTCAAACTACCATGAAGCTCAGCAACATCTATGTGCAGAGCATTACTTAGAGCGCTGAATGAAACGTTAATATTTTGATTTCAGTTTAGATTCATTTCAGGAGCAATCTGTCAAATTATCTCAAGTTGGAAGAAGCACAAACCGTTGCTTTATTGCTAAGAATGTATGCGGGAGACCAGAGATTCTTCAAGAACCAAATTGAAAAGCTGAGTTTCTGGCTGCCAGTAACTAGACTCTTACGTTTCTCAATAGATTTCTTATGAAGGAGGATTCAGGAAAAGGCTGAAGAAATGACAGTGATTCTCCCCTGAGTTAAGAAGGAAAAACAAGCCCTCCCCTATTCCTATCTCACACTGTAGGTGGGAGCATATATCGCCTGAAGAAAGACAGCGAACGCAGCTGAAGGCAGGGACTTGGGGGTGGAGAACCAGCCCCCAGCTTGCAATATGGAGGCCAGATGGTCATGAGTTAGCTAAGGTGTTTTGTTAAAAATGACAAGAGACTGCAAAGGCAAAGGAAATAACAGCAAAAATAAATGAATGGGACTGTATCAAACGACAACGCTTCTGCACAGCAGAGGACGCCGCCAGCAAAGCAAAGAGGCAACCAAACCAAATGGGAGAAAATATTTGCAAACAACTCCGACAAGGTGCTAATATCCAAAATATATAAACAACTTATACAACCCAACAGCAACATCCAAGGGAAAAATGGACAGAGGACCTGAACAGACACTTCTCCCAAGAAGATAGACAAACGTCCAACAGATATATGAAAAGATGCTCAGCAGCTCTAGCCGTTAGGGAGATGCAAATAAAAACCACAACGAGATACCATCTTACACCTGTTAGAATGGCTATAATCAACAAGACAAGGGATAACAAGTGCTGGAGAGGCTGTGGACAAAAAGGAACCCCCATACACTGCTGGTGGGAATGTAAACTGGTACAACCACTATGGAAGGCTGTATGGAGATTCCTCAAAAAATTAAGAATAGAATTACCATATGAGCCAGTAATCCTTCTTCTGGGTTTCTACTCCAAAAATCTGAAAACATTTATCCATAAAGATATATGCACCCCTATGTTCACTGCAGCATTATTTACAGTGGCCAAGACATAGAAACAACCAAAGTGCTCCTCAATAGATGACTGGATAAAAAAGATATGGCACGTGCATACAATGGGATGTTACTCAGTCATCAGAAAAGATGAAATACAGTAGACCCTCCATTAACCAGGACTCAAGCAACCGGCACTCTCAAGCAACCAGTGGATGAAGACTCTACTACAGTTATCCAGCACCTACCAGTCTCCATGGGTGCTGGGTACCTGAGGGTCTACTGGACTGCCATTTGTGACAACATGGATGGATGCTGAGATTACTACGCTAAGTGAAATAAGTCAGACAGAAAAAGAACCATATGACTTCACCATATGTGGGATATACCACTGAAAACAACAGATGAACAAGATAAACAGAAACAAACACTCATAGACACAGTCAGTAGTTTAGTGGCTACCTGAGGTAAGTGGTAGGGACTAGGGGAGGAGGGTGAGGGCATCAAATACATGGTAATGGAACGAGAACTGACTGCATGGTGAGCCCACGATATAACACATAGATGATGCATGATAGAATTGTACACTTGAAACCTGTATACTTTTATTAACCAATGTCAACCCAATACATTTAATATTTTTTTTTAATGCTAAGAGGAGTTCAGAAAGCCCAACTTTACTGAGCAAAACCTGAAATTATCAATGTGCTTATTCTAGCATAAAGATATTTTAGAGAAGGGAAAAGAGAAAGGGGTGGTAGAAAAGAGAGAGACAGAGACACCGAGAGAGCGAAAGAGAGATGCAGGAAGACAAAGAGGGAATAGAGGATGCCGCTGGAAGTCTGAAGCTGTCCTTGGAACTTCCATACATGTCAACGTGTAATCTGCAAAAACTCTCGAAGGCAGGTATCTGAGCTCAATTTTTTACATATGCTAAGATTCGCAGGGGGCAGATAACCACGAAGCTTACAAAGGCCAATTAATTTCATTGTGAAGCTCAAATTCGGTGTTCTGAACAAATTATGGTCCTTGAATTTTATACGTAGAATAGCGGTGCCTTTCTGGAAGATGCCTGTTCTACAGGGTCAATTTTGTAGAGGTGCGGTGGACTGTGTTATTGTCTCCCACTATTTGCTCCCCTTTCTTTGTAAGCCTTTTCTGCCCCCGCCCACTGATTCCAGGTCTGGCTGTGGTACAGGTTCTGCCGATGGAATGTGAGCAGATGTGGCCTGGGCCAGGACCAAGTAGACACCTCAGAAAGATCACTTGCATGGCCTCCAGCTCGCGATTTTCCTCCCCAGTGAGGATAGCACGTCTTTACTGAGGGTTCCTCCTGCAGACTAGCTTCTGGAATGGGACACGTGGGGAGCACGGCTGCAGGAGACATAAATGGCTGCACGAGCCATTGCCTTCAAGCTGACCGAGAGAGCAGAACTGTCCCTGGGCGTGGAACCTCAGGGTGAACGTTTTCTGTCTTGACATCACCACTATTTTGAAAGCTTTCTCTCTGAATCGTTCACACGTGCATGTAGGCACTCTGGCGGTCTGCCGGGCTCAGGTCTGTGTCGGGCACTGGGAGGAGAGACAATGAACACACACAATGCCACTGCTGCCCTGCGGGGTCTCAGTCCACGGGGAGGGCCGTTTCCTCTCCTAACCGCTGGCACATGGCAGTGACGTGTGGCTCAGCAGGGAGGCGGGCTGAGGAGTGCCCAGTGAGGGCCACCCAAGAACACAGCGCCTCGGGCCCACTGGCCACCAGTAACACAGTGTTCCCGCCAAAACGAAGCTTAAAAAACAACGAGAAGTGGGGAAGCCGGGATGGCTCAGTGGGTTAAGTGCTCACTTTGCAGCACCGGGGACTGAGGATCGAATTCCGGTCCAAAGTACGAGAGGCAGAGACTAGAGGCTCTTGTTGTCAGGGTGGCATCCTTCATGGGGAACGGGTTCTCTGTAAACTGTGGGAAAGGCTTACTACACATTTACCATACAAGGGTGGGCGGGTATGTTTCGCCTCCACTGCAATCTTTTTTGTTCCATGAGACGTATCTGGATATACCTGGTTCTGTGTAGTCACACAGCGTCTCCCCTCCATCCCTCTTAACCTTGCACACACAGACACTTGCATTTTTCAACCAGTGCACATCAAAATATAAGAGTGTTCCAATGTTCGGTTCAAACACGATGCTGTTATTGAATTCTTAACAGCAGAATAAAGTCCTATCACTGAGATTCAGAGAGGATTTCAAGCCATTTATGGAGATCAGTGTGTTGATGTGAGGACAGTAACATGCTGGGTGAGGTGGTTCATCTGTAATGAAGAGATGAAGTCTGCAGGGAGGAAATGGTCTCAAAAACAAAACACCAATTTTTTAAGGGTGGATTTAAAAAATGGGTGCAGTGTTGTGGAAGTGTATTGAAGTGTGTGGTGATTCTGTAGAAAAATAACTTTGCAGCTTTGACGATAACTGATGTAGGTACAGTTCTTTTTTATTTCATTAAAATATCTTTCCCTGTTCATTTTCTACTTAGGTGGAGGAAAAATTTATCAGCCTAGTCTCCTAGTATAGACCTAGTACCTTTTCAGCCTATTCTTGGAAATACTATCCTCAATACATCACATTTCAAATCTATAACGAGGTTCCCATCTGTTCAACATTGTCTATAATCTGTGTCAGTCATGCCTCCGCAACATGGCATATGACAGTTCTGATCATGTTGTGGCGTCAAACACTGAGGCATTTGTTGCATACATCGATAGTAATTACATTCAATAATAAGTCCACAGCAGTATTATGGATAAAGATTCTTCTATCCCTCAGCGAGCTAAAACAGGAATAAGTAACACCTGTAGTAGAGAGAGGCCATTAATCTTTATTTAGAGGATCCCGTTAGATGGGTCTGAATCCCATAATGTTAATTCCATCGAGCATTTAAGAGCAGGTTTTGTTTTCAAAGGACTTCCTCTGCATTAATCTTCATGACAGCATCGGTGACAGTCCTGTATTTTCTACGTTTAGGTTTGTATCCTCTGTGCACAAGAAGCTGTTTTTCTTCATCACTTGTAGTTGAATATATTACAAGAGTTTGCAATCATCACCAAGTAAGATCTTATCTTTAAAATCTACAATTTAAAACTCCAGGCTTTTTAAATGCATGCTTACCTGAACACATTATTTTCATATTCTTAGACTGTTACCTATTACAAAAAGATATAATTTCTTATACACTCAACGAGCTCAGACTTTGTTTGCACTAAGTCCGTGGCAGCCAAATGATAGTAAAAAGGGAAGTGCAGTCTCTTACATTTACAAATGTAGGGAAGCCGGGATGGCTCAGTGGGTTAAGTGCTCACTTTGCAGCCCTGGGGACCGAGGATCGAATCCCGGCCCCGGCCCGTGCGGAACCATATGCTGAACTGGGGAGTGCCCCCAGCTCAGTTCTCACTGGGGTGAGACCCCGGCCCAGTTCCTGCCCTGTGCAGCCCCACTCCCACCTGTGAAATGAAACTATGTGGAAAAACCGATGATGTGCAACTATGGAGACTGTTCTGGGCCCTCCCCCTTATCTCTGTCTCTGTCTCTCTCTCTGTCAAAAAATCAATAAATAAATATTTTTTAAAAAATTAAAAAATAATAAAAAGGTAGTCAATAGGTAATGTATATCATACAGCAAAATCATTGTCAGCATATTAAATCCTTAGTTTCATTCCTAAATATTGGTAATATTGCTAATATTTGTTTTTAGGCTGTTAAAATCTTTGGCATATGTGTGTACAATCCACTTCCTGTCAAAGCCAACACACGTACTCTTCTTCCAACAGCGCTACTTGACCAATGAAAGCAATGAGGGCAAAGCATTCACCTTCCACATGTTATTTCTCTGTATGTCTTCTGCATGGCTGTCGTGAGGATTAACTGGGTAAATACCTGTACAACACTAGGAACAGGGTCTCACCTGAAACACTTAACAGTGGTTTCTTATTTTTAAAACTACAATGCAGAGCCATTGTTTTGCTATTTATTCTCTTCTGACATAGAAACTGTTGTTTTGTGTGCACCTTCAGAAATAGCCAAATTTGCTCACTGTACTAGGAAAACAAGAATAGACAGGAGTATTTGGGTAAAAAATCCATATTTAAGTAATGTGAAGAATATCTTCTTTGTACAAAGCGAATATATACAAACAAACTATGGTTTCATCTGATTAAACCAGAAAAACGATGTGTCCCCCTGTGTAATCGCTAACTGCAGGGACATTTCACCGATCAGCCACATTTCCCTGTCTCCCTGTTCCCTTGAGATAGAAGTCTGATGGTGGTTGGCTTTAGAAAGATTAAAACTCTTATTACCAAGGGGTTAGATTTGAAGTCATCCTCTGTGAAAAACTGAAGTTTTAAGATGTAAACTTTCTAAACCCACGGTTGATCAGTTAGGTTAAGCTGTTAACCTCCTAGCAAACGCTCTGGAGCGTCTCACAGACGAGGGCCAGGCTGCCAGGCCCTGATGAAGTCATTGCGCACAGACTGCCCGCCCCTGTGACAATAAAGCAAACTCAGAAATCTGCAAAAACGGAGTACGATCCACGTGACTGAATGAAGAATTTGCCCAGAGCTGGCGAGGTCAGTATACATTAGAAAGAGGACCCGTGCGCCTTTTTTCATTTCCATGTCATTTTAACATCAATAATATCCCACTTAAATCGTCATGAGAACTGAAGACTACCCCCCATGAAAGGGGAACACGTGAGCCTTATAAACATAGGTATTGTAGCCGTATCAAGTTCCATGTCTCACGTTCTAGAACAACATTCCAGAAATAATTTAGCCAAACATTTTGTCAGAAGGTGAAATGTAGGTGGTCAATGTTTCATATATTAAGCAAAAGAATTTCAGGGGAGAATTAAAAAATGCCCGTAGCAGAGAAGAAAACGCTCATTACAACCCAGCATAATCCTCTGGGCAATGACTCAGAAAACAGAGGAGCTACATCAACAGGTAAAGGGAATCTGCCATTCCAGGGGGTTAGGAGGCTGCAGAGAGCAGGGAACAAGGGGGTGAGGCGTGGATCGTAAGCTCTGCAAAGCCAGGCCAGCCCCAGGACTGAGAACGACGGGAATGAACTGGGGTTCTCAGGACATTGGATCTAGCAGGTGTCCCGCCCACTGGCAGACAAAGCAGCACGTCCTTCATGTCCTCATGTCCTTTGGCCTTCCTCCACTGTCCTCTTAGGAGATCTGAGCCGGGGTCAGACGGTGAAGGCCATGGTTCGTCCACAGAGTCCCCGCCCTAGTCTTTCCCAGCAGGGTTGGCGAGAAGGTGAAATACTCCTCTCCCCAACCAGCACAGTCCTTCAAACATGACGCCTGTTACAAATGACTAAAGGACAAGCACCAGGTCAGGAAATCCCCGTGTGGTTTATCTAAGTCCCAGCATAACAGACAGAAAAGGCCGGGGCGCCAGGAAGTAGAGAAAGCTTTCCCGCCCCTGTGCATGAACACCGTATAACGTACTTAAATACTATTAAGAGTAAAACGAATCGTTTTTTAAAACACACGGAGACTGTCCTTTCAGAAAATTCGGCAAGTATGTCATTGGCAAATGTGTTCATAGGATACATCTTAATAATGATCTGTGTGGAATTTACCTTCTTGTAGTTTTAATTTTTGTATTTTGTGCATGAGTTTGTTTCGAAAACACAACTTGTGACTTTTTCTTCTTTAAGAGATTAAGGTAACGTTGCCCTCTCGGTTATTAGGCAGTACTTTTTCAGGTTTCCTTTAGAATCTGGCTTAGTTCTCAGCCTCCAGGAAGAGGGGCTCATACATATATACACCAGGTATTAGCAGGACGCGTTTCTGGGGCAAATAAAGAGATCTCTTTACCTATTTCAAGGTAATTTTTCTACTCACTTTCTCATTTAACAGACCTGTATTGACTGTGTACTTAGCAGCTATTTTGAGGGGTGCCCCAATTGCTCAGTCCCGATGCCTGCCTGCTTCAAATGCTTTCATTTTAGAAATGGGCAGTTCTTGACACCATACCTGTGCGGGTGTCTCTTCCAGTGTCCGCCTCATTTATGCCAAATGGCGACACGGAAGTTGTCACAGGACACGTGTGGATCTTGCTTCTCCCCACCTGACTAACCCTTCCATTCCATCGGTCCTGTGGTGATAACCCCTCAGAACCTGATGCCAGCTGATCAGGCCCTACAGCCCTGGGGGCAGCGCGGGGATGCTCCTCAGCAGCCGTCCTGAAACACGATTCCTGGAGCTGGTGTAAAACAAACGTGCAAGCGATCGCCCCCACGGTGGCCTCACCGATTTCATGGTGTGGGTCCATACACATCATCTTCACTTCTCATAGCCACTTTCTTCACAAGGTACAGTCTTCCCCGTTTTACAGAAAAGGAAAGTGAAGTTCAGAGCATTCAAACTTTTCCAAGAGCAGATTCATACTCGTAGTATAAAGTGAAACTAAAATTTGAATGGTTCCTCTTGAGAAGCTGTTTTTACTGCATTACCCCACATTTTTGTCATAATTATGGGTATGGGGCTTCAGTGATCTACATAACTGTCCATATGCTTGCTTACCCACCAGTATGCTGTCAGGAGAATTCATAAAGTTGTCTTGCATTGGAAAACAGGACTTTCTTTTAAGCGCTGGTGTTTCTGTGTGTCGTGATAGCTGGGGACTTTGGGGTCACTCAAGAGCTCCGGGGTTCATTGCTGCTCAAATAGATTATACAATAATAGCAGCCCTGGAGAAAACGTCGTCCCAGGGAAATAGGAAGCCGATCTTCATTAGTGCACTTTCTCGATGAGTCTTTTGCTTCACGTTTCACACAACAGAATGCACCCAGGACTCAGGAGAAAATGATGTGTGTACAGTGTGTTAGTCTAAAAAAGATCTTCCAGTGCACTGTCATTTGACTTCAAACGCCATCAGGTGGAGAGAAGGTGCTATAATACATATGTTTACAGATGAAGCAGGAAACTTTGGGGTTACTAGGAATAGGTATCACCTTCTTTTCCATGAAACCTACCAGGTTGAACATTAAAGGGCTGTGTGAACAGGGTAAAGACCCTGGCTGATTCTGGGCTAACCAGCAGGGGTTCAGAGTTGGGTGGATGGCTCCCTATTGTGTAGTCTTAGAAAAATTACTAAAATGCCCTTCACAACAAGCATTGTTATCATTAGTGACAGAACTGCTAAAACGACTAAGGAGTTACACACACGACACTTGGAATGGTGTTCAGCATATAGCACCCCCTACATTGGCTAAACAACCATAATCTTGAAATGATAAGATATGGTAGGACATAAGCAAGCAAGACAGATATTTCAGTATATCTAACAATTCATCAGCTGCTCTTTTTAATGTCTACTTTTCTCCCTGTTTTGATTTCCATTACTTATTCCCGTCTCATTCTACTTAGCAAACATACCGTTGTCCAGGATTCTACTTAAAATATAATTTTTAACCCATCCTTAGCAGAGACATTCAAATATTCTCTTTTGAATAAAATGTGAGCTCCCTTGGGCGATATAACCTGCACTCAGAATCATGACACATAATGCTAAACTGCTTCTCCAACAACATATGCTGACTGTTACTCCTTTTGTTACCTCCTATGCTCTGGCCACCTCAAATACAGGGCCCTCTAAGGCTATGCCCTAGGGCAGTCTCTCTGGAAATGTCTCCCTGCTCCACTTGACAAGTCTCCAGCCTTCAAGACCTGCTTAGAAAGACCACGTATTCCTTCAGCCTCTCCGGATCCCCTTAGGCATGTATTTTTATTGCCATGGTTAGGCTAACATCTACATTACAAAACATCACCTGTATTATATTCTCCTCACAGTTGGCATATTTATCTCCCACACAAAATTAGAAGGAAGTAACGAATTAGATTTTCAAGACGGAAAAAGGCATGTAGTTTCGGACTTCATTTTTCTTATCTAGCTCCCCTAAGCACCCTTCCACGTTTAAGGCTCCATAATTATGTTTCCCTCTAGATTGGCCCCGTTTTTTCTTGTCCCAAAAACATGTAGGAAAGAAGCCTCATAGATACTGTACAGGCACAAAAAAAGGCTGATTATGTAGATATTAAACTTAACTCACAAGAAAGTGGATAAAGAGGAAACATTTTATGATGTGATACAGTAGGGATGTTTTCTGTGAAATAATTCATACATTATGTTTTCTGGCCATTTTTACATTTTGTGTCTATATCTGTGACTATTAATAAGAAGGCAAAAAGTAATTTTTCAAAGAACGAACCACTGAAACCACAGGCATCATAGTTTGAGGAGGTGGTAGGCACTGTGACAAGTAAGAGCACGCTGACCGCACAACTATCAAGAATTTCAGAGGTGGTTTCACTGTACAATTATACTGGCGCAGGACTAAGAACTTTCCGGAAAGCAACCCTAGTAAATGACAGAAGTCTGAAGCAGGACTAGTCTATTATTCACACCTCTGAGAACTTAAAGATGTATTAAGAGTTTATTTAATTCCTTAATAGCACACAAGAAAGTACAGAACCACAGGCCATAGTAAAAAATAATGAGATATTAGGAGTGTCCAACATCAGCCACCTGTATTCATTTTTATTATCCTGTTTGATTTATTGGAATGATATAATTCAGTTAAAGATATCTACAATACAACTTAAGTGAACTCATTAATGAAATTACAGGATAATTCTATACGAAGAAGGGGCCTCCGATTTAATAAACAGAATTTTTCTTTTTTTTAAATAAAAACACATCTCTGGCTAGTTTAACAATATAATTTATTTTGCTATTTTATTCAACCTTTAAGAGAGGCATGGGAAATATTAAGTGGATAAGGAATAAATAATTAATTTCCGTCTTCTTTCTTTCATTTTGTGTTTATCTATTTAACAGTTTTTTGGCTGGGACCTCCGTTTCATGAGTGTGACAACCAGAACTGAGCAGAGGGACAGAGGGGTGTGTAGTAGACACGACACAGAAACTCACTCACTTTAGTGAAGTTGTACAAAACTGAAACCCACTTTTCAAATCATAGACATTTAGGATTTAGAACATTTTAACGATTGTGTTTAATTCACCTCCCCCCAGAGTTGGATTCTGACAGGACTCATTTTTTATTGAAATATACAAACTTCATAATAAGATAAAATGCTATTATTTATTTCACCACCAATACACCAATAAATTACTTGCTATCATTTTTAATAAAGGTTAGAACCAGGATCCTATTTTGCAATGTATTTTGATATTCTGAGATCAAGGAAAGTCCATTTATGAAATTTGTTAAAATGCTATTGAATTTGAGGAAAACTCAAATTCCTAAGGGCAAAATATAGGAAAAGTTGATGCAATAGCTTAAATGAATGTTCAGAGAATGCCGAAGACCTAACTTCATTAAACACCAAGAATAACAGTTTATGGAACCAAACGTATTGAAATATTTTTAGTGGAAAAATCAATCAATAAATAACGTGAAACAGAAGAGGCAGGATCGCTACCATATGGACTGTTCTATTTTAAAAGTCCAAAGACACTGATCTCCAATTATAGCCTTATTTTAATGACCTAATCAAATGACAGTTAGTTATGGTGAATCAAACATTCCACATCGATGTTGCAATATGATACATAAAAACGGCATGTGTCTAAAATCAGGTACAAAAAGTCCAATTTCCTCATTAGCACACAACCTTGAATTAGGTACTGGTAACTAAAATACACTTAGGTGGAAGTGGAAAACAGCTCAATCCGGCTTCCTAGGTGTTGCACAAGAGGACAACAGGCCTCCCCGGTTTTGAAAGTGAATTCAAACACAGAGAAATAAAAGGAAAACAGCTCTTTGTAAATTAGCTAACACAGTGTGTAATGGCATCATTGAAAACGTCTTACTGAACTCGCAAAGCACCTGTGTCAGTAATATCTGAATTCACTTTATTAAAAAAATAAAATTATTTCTTAAAGTAATTTGATTTGAAACACTGAAACATCTCGAAAGTCTTGACACATCTCATTCCTTACCTACCTGGGTCTCCCCATGAAAGTTACCCAAAGGTTGCTATTCGGGTGATACGGTCTGAAGGGTCAGTAAAGAGGCGTTTTAAATACATGGATGGATTTCAATGCTGGCTTTTACAGAGCCTCCACCAAACGCCTCCATGAACATCTCCCAGGTACCGTGGACTCCCCCACACCCCCCATGCCCCAAGATGAAGCATCTAGAGTGAAGCCAGGACAACAGAACCCCCCCCGCCCCGAACCCCACCTCAGCATCACCGCTATCTGCTTTTCTGCATGGTCGATGCCCGTTGTTGAATACGCTTTAGTATTGCCACGAAGCAGGCCTAGTCTTCATTTGACGTATTTTGTGTTTTCCTATGGAACTGTTATGTATTAAATGCACCTAAGCAATCTGTCTTTATTATACTTTGTGTAGTCGGGTGTTTTTGGTCTCCATTAGTGGATTTCTGGTGTAAATATCTTTTCAGATAAATTCTATATATATATATTTTAAAGATTTATTGTTTTTGACAGACAGAGACAGAGACTGAGAGAGACAGAGAGAAGGGGGAGGGCCCACAGCAGTCTCCATAGTTGTACATCATCAGTTTTTGACATGGTTCCATTCCACACAGGTGGGCGGGGGCCGTGCAGGGTGGGAACTGGGCTGGGGGTCTCCTGCATGGGAGACACACCCCCCTCAAGCCAGGGGCCAAACCAGGGGATGAGAAGCAAACTGGGGGCCTCCCACATGGGAAGTACACTTCAGTTCAGGATATGGGTCTGCACAGGCCAGGGCTGGGATTTGATCCTTGGGCCCTGGGGCTGCAAAGTGAGTGCTTAACCCACTGAGCCATCCCACCTTCCCTGAATTCTGTATATTTAGGAAGAACTGGAAGAGACAGAAGCCCGTAGACAGCTATAGAATAAGTGACTGTAGTTGTTCACCTAATTTATTTACCTGTCTTTTTGCTGTTAGAAGAGTCATGACATGTATACCATACTCTTTTGAGATTACTCATTCAAAGTGTAAAGGGCCCTCTGAAGATTTCTAAATAAAGTAATATAAAATACAGTTAATCACTCCAAAAACTAATCTTTGGATACATTGACTTTGAATTAAAGGGCATAAAAATAGGCCTTATGCTAAGCAAATCTGTCATGTCAATCAAAATAGGCTAACTTGTAACATAAGCAACATGTATAAAAATATGTAGCAAAGTAAAAAAATAATCGTTATTAGGTTCAATATGTTCTTTTTTTTTTCTATTCACCAGTTTATGAAGTTCATGGGAGTGATTATTTCTGTAGCTTGACATTTCTTCAATATATATTCAGAATTGTTATAATTCTTGACTTGTTCTGTCATTAAAATGTTCTTTTCCATTTGTTTGTTTTGGGGACATAGATGAAATTGAATTCCTAACAGGGATGTGTGGGAGTAATTCATCTGCTAGGTTTGTAACACCTACTTGAGTTATAAAATTTGAATTGTGATAGACAAGATGGCTTTACTATTTGAAGGATAGAATTCTTTAGAATGCAGCAGTTTTGAAAATGTTGATGAGCAGATGAATAGTAAATCTGGTTTCCAAAATTTATTTTCTATGAATATGCATTCAATATTTTAAAAGTACCTGATCACTAAATCAAACTTCATAGAGTGTGTATATAACTCAACAGCAATTACATATATTGTATGACTTTATGCATATTTAAATACATCTAATAAGTTTCAGGTATCATGTGTGTGCTGTAGTTTAAGAACAACTCATCAGAATGGAGTAACTTGGGTCATAAAATGGTCTGTGATTTTAAAGCATTTAAAAAAGACTTTCTTATACTAAAACAAAAACATATGCCATAAAGTTTTAGAGACATATGCCTCAATGCTAAAGGACATCCTGTAGTCTAAAACATGGAAAGAGTTGATGCAAAGTGTGTACTTATGTAAGTCAGGTGTGTGTTTTTTTCCCACTCTAATAGAAGAAAACATTTCTCTTAACTCAAGTTAGGAAATTATTATACATTTTTATATATCTTTATATAAAAAGTTACAAGTAGCAAGCATATGACACAAAGAAATGAAGAGTAACAGTAGTATTGAAGAATGCATGCTTTTTACAATGTGTCTAATAAAAAGGATATTTTTCCAACCGAAATATCCAGAACTAACATGCAGGGCATTTTCTCAAACTGTCAATTCAATCATATTGCTAAGTGCTTAATCAAAAAACATTCCCACTGAAGGGTGTACGTGGGAAAATACCTGGATCAAAAACTATTTTTGAAACTGGGTATTTTCCTTGGATATGAAACAAAAATGAAAATCGGGGGTATACAGGAAAGACCAAAACAAAAAAAAACAAAAAAAGAGAGAGAGAGAGATTGTTCTTATTGCAATCTAGTCAGTAACTTGTCACTTTTGGCTGTATTGAATCCCAATGCAACAACAGATGGTTAGAGTCCATAAGACCTCTTAGCGGGAGTTTCCAGGGTCCAGTTTCACTTTTCACTGTAGCATGTTCAAAATCACTCAGGAACGCACTATTCTCAAGCAGTCTATATAATGAAAACAGTGTACATGTAACGCACAGTTCATCCTTAAGTTGCGTTTGTTTTCACAGCATCACACAACGCACAATTATAGAACAGAGACATCAAACAACATAGAAACAAAGTGAAACTGACAGTAATAATAAAGCTGGGGTAATCTTAATCAGGAACTAATTTCTTCTTCAAGTTTCCAGTAAATCTCAAAATGTATTTAAATACTAAGGAGCACTTGGTGGCCAGCAACCAAATTACGAAATGAACACTTGATTGTGCAGCGGGGTGTCTTGCCGAAGAAATAACAAATGTCTGTAATTCTTAAGTTTGAGTAAAGGCAGTGGAATGAATTTAGAAATGTGTCCACTTTTCACAATTCACTACAGAATTTTCTTTTCACAGTCCCCATGTTTGTATAAATAGTTCTTCTCTGAAAATAAAACACAGTTAAAACATTTTCTCCCAATGAAAAATGCATACAAATATACCAATTTATCAAGGTAATATAGAGCATGGAAAAGCATTCACCTAATTCAAGAATAGGTGATAGATAGGTCTGAAGAGTTTATAAGAGATTAGCTGTCAAGCAAATTTTAATGGAGACAGATTAGTCTAATATAGATAGAGACTATCAAATGCTAAAAATAAAGCCATTATGATACCCAATGACAGATTAATGTACACATAGACAACTGGTATTTATGACACACTTCACATTAAGCATTCAATGTAACATGCTGCCTTTAATTTTGATGAAATAACCTACATATTCATGCAAAAATAAGAGTGCACAAATGGTTAAGAACCACCAATCACTTAGTGTGTGAGTTTGGAGTAAAATATTGCCAAATAAAAGTATTATCAAATTTTTATATTGACTTTTATATGAAGACAATATTTTAGTTATAAAATCCTTGGGTTTCTTCTGGTATTTATTAGGAGAGGTTACTAATTTAAGTATCTTTATCTTAAAACACGTAAAGTTTAACTTATTAATTCAATATCTTTTTTTACTAACGTTGATGGTATATTGACATTTATTTTAAAGGTATATGTACTAAGAATCATCCTCTATCAGCACTGAATCCATTATATTTCTATTCATGAAATGTTATGAAACACATATCTCAAAAAATGATCAATAAATAGCCATTCCCTAAAAACAAAAAACAACCAAACCAAAAAAACAAGACAATCGCAACAAAACAAAATGGAATACAACAAAGTGAGAGAAGGAGCCAAGGACATTTGCTTACCTGGGATTTTCTTTTTAGACCCTAGTTGTGTTGTATTCAGATTCATGTTTGCTTAGAGACCCAATGAGGCAGAACCTGGAATGTTATGGCTATTTCATTCAACAAAGTAATATTTGCACACAAAATAAATATGCACACAAGTAATTACTTAAAAGCATTCCTAAAAAGTCATAAAACTATGTAACTAGAATTTTCTCATTAGCAGGAAAACATATTAAACCAACTGAAATATTTTAGGTTTTAAGGATGTATGATGAATTGCAGAACATACATACATTTATAAAACAAACTATGTGCTAGTAAACATGCAAAACAAAACACAAGTGGATTGGACTGGGAATTTAAAGAAATTATTTCCTTAAATTTAAATTTTCTGTCCTCCAACTTTTTGCTCATTTTAAGGCTAATCATACAATACAGCTTTTATAATATTATCTCTAGATTAAAAAAAGTGAATCAAATATTTAGGCTAATGTTTGCTACACTTAAATATAAATATCTAGTATTTTAGCATACTGTGCTACCCTATGCAATGTGTCATATGTATAAGTATTATCTGATATGTGAAAAAAATATTTTCATTTTCATACCAAAAATAGAATACATTATATTGCAAAACACGGTAGGTCTACATTAAAATGATTCAACCAGATGGGGTTAACCGTCTTGGTAAGGCAACTATTTCAAAATGTCATTTCATCTATTAAAAGATCTAAATCTTGATTGGGACAACATTCATGACCACGTGGAAGCAAATTCACAATGAAAATCCGTAATGTTGATTAAAACCATAATTTGTGTGTGTGTGTGTAGAAATAACTAAAATATCTTTGGTCTGTGTGTCCACACACGCACGCACGCGCGCACGCACGCCTATGGCATTTCGAAACGAGTGTGGCTACCACAGGGAAGGGGAACGAAGAGGGAGACGTCACAGTGGTTGAAACCCTTAACCAAAAGGGAAACGAAAAACTACACAGACAACATGGAGCACAGCACTCTGGAAGCATGACAGTCCTCAGGGTATAGCTGTCATCAAAAAATCTATGGATACTGACCGCTGGACGGCTTTGTCATGTCGCGCCAGCCTGTGACTGGTGGTGGGTACCTCCTCGATCTCGTCGATGTCACAGGCCGTGGCTGCGTCTTGCGAGTAGCTGTGTTTCATGACCAGGATGTTCCTCCTGCTAGTGGGTGTAACAAGGGGCTTGGCGGGCTGGGGGGGCAGTTCTGCAAGGGCAGGGGCGTCCCTTGTGCTGAGGTTGCTGCGGCTGCCTTTCGCACTGGACAGCTGTGACCCACAGTGATGGTCATGGATGCACCTGGAAGACGACCTCCGCAGTTTATGGTAGTTCTCAAAGTCGTCCGCCACGTCGGCAAAGTCCGCCGGGGCGCCCGGACCCCTGAGGGTGCACAACTCATAATGAGGAGGCTCAAAGACCTCCTGGAAAACTGTCTGGTCAAAGTCCGCCTTCCTGTGGACATACTTTTTACGAGGCTGTTTGATCTGCACAATGACAGAAATGATAATAAGGATGATCACAATGCAGGAAGTCACGCCAATGACCGTCCCACTGGTGTTGGTCAGCTGGTCCAGCAGGCTGGCTTTCCTCTTTTCTACAGGCCGGGGAGCGTGGAAACAACAGAGAGAACAAGACACAACCCACCACGCGTTAATACGGTGTCACAGAGCATACCGAGAACGTTCAGACAAAACAGGCTGAGCACAGAGTCTCTACAGGTTTACAGTAGCACACACAGCTTTATCCATAAACCAACGTCTTCCCTCTTCGCAAGGACTCGGTCTTCTAGCCTTAGACACAGCCCTGTTGTTGCCCAGCCTCCCTGCTGTGAGTGTAAGGACAGTAGCCTCTCCGTGAACTGAACTCAAGCAACCCGCACTCTCGGGTCGCACTGTCAGGCAACTGGGCAAAAATATCAAAGAAAATAATAGCTCAGATAAAAATGAAAATAAAACCTCAGCATGTTATGCAGCTGCACATTATGCAACACCTGACTTTGCATGAGAGGCGTAGGGCCTCAGAGCAAGCGGATATTTGTTCGTGTTGCAAAAAAGCTGCACACAGGTTTGTCAGGACAGCATCACCTACTGACATAGATCCCAAACCACCCACATCCACTTCTCTGGATGGAGTCCTAGCTGCATCCTCAGATCCTGGCGATCCTGACTGATGTCCACCCAGTAAACTATCCCTCTTGCAACGGTTGTTAAGTGTGTGCTTCTTTCTAAGTGACCTGAAGTTAAAAAATTGTTAGTGAAGTTCATGAAGTTGAAAAAATTTACTGACTACCATTTAACTAAAATTGCACACCGCATTCACACAGCTGTTTTGTTTTGTTTTTACAGTTAATATTTATCTTATTTTTTATTGTTGAATTTATTGGGGTGACATTGGTTGGCAACATAGTTTCCAGATATACAATTTTACATTACATCATCTATGCATTGCATTATGTGCTCTTATAATAAAACTGTTATATTAACTTTGTCTCTGTCTTAATTTGTTTTTAATTATAGCATTTCAATATTAATATCAAGGCAAAATACAGCTTATGGTATGGTATAGTATGGATTACAGTACTAGTTAGGCCTGAGTTTAGTAGTAACTCTCAAGCCACCAGAAACTACTTTTGTTCGGCCAACCCTAATGGGTACCAATTAATTGCAACTCTACTGTACACATTTGGAGAAGGTCTTATAAGACCTGCTGACTGACAATTGGGTACGAACTCCTAATTTTAAAAACACTACATTCTTTTTCTTCTCATAGGTGTAAGAAAACCTCCAAACTCCACTGTTGGAAACATGCCAACACCAAATATTGTTCTGAATTTATTCCTCATGTGGTTGACTGAAGTCAAAGCAATAACCATATTCTGAACCCAAAAGGTAATTAAACTTTACGACAGATGTTTCTGGAATGCCTTTCTCCAGTGAAACAACCCTAAGTGGCAAAAAATTATGTTAAAAAACCCCAACAGGGAAAAGCCGGGACGGCTCAGCGGGTTGAGCGCTCGCTTTGAGGCCACGAGGACCGAGGATCGAATCCCGGCTCCGGCCCAGGCAGGACCCACGTGCTGAGCTGGGGAGTTCCCACAGTTCGGTTCTCTAGCTGTCTCTGTCTCTGTCTCTCTCTCTATCTGTCAAAAGTAAAACAGAAATAAATATGCACTGAAGATAAAAAGATAATTACTCTCTATAAATGTGAAAAGATAAAAAAACAAAAACAAAAAAAAACCCCAACAATTTAGAATCTGGGGAATGGTCCTAATGGCCTACAGTAAAGGGAGGTACATTTAATCACTCCCCCCCAAAAAACCCTAAGTTCCTTTAAGAACGGTGAGGGTCTGTGGACTTTAAGCTTCCACAACCCCCAGTTCATGGTGAAGAGATGCAGGGAGACTCCAAACATCACATGGCTCCCAGCCTACAGCTTCTGTGCCCCCCAGAGGTGGGAGCTGCTGGCATCTCTCACACCCACCCCTATGCCAGGTAGGGGTGGCTGTCCAGTCCCAGCCCTGCTCGGGGGCCAGACGACACTCTGATCCAGGTGCAGAGGGCTGGGAATGTAGGGGTCCGGTCTCCACAGGCCCCAGATGGCACCACCCTCTGCAAAAAGTGGCGATGCTTCCTAGAGGGCACTCCCAGCCCCAGCCCGCTTCACCGGGAGCAATGGGGAGAGGCAGCCCCCAAGAACACAGCACTGCAGCTGTGCCTGAAGGGAGTGGCTTTGTTTGAACAGAGTGTGGGCATGTTCAAGCCCCAGGCAACCCCCAAACAAAATTCACAGCGCTGTCGTGGGATCCCTCACGAAACACTGATACCCACTCCGAAGTGGCTCCTCGCACTCCACACTGATCGCTGCTCACAGCGATTTCACGTCTCGCCGATTTCACGGACGCGTCATTACCTTTACAGTGATTTTCATCCCAAGGATACACACAGTTCTGCAGTCCGTTGCACACCAATGTGTTGTTAATACACATATTACTGTGGCAGAAGAACGTGTTGCCTTCACAGGGGGCTGAAAGCGAACAGAAAAAGGCAAAGAAGTTACACCGGAGGCTCAGTCGTAAGCCGCTGACATTACAAATCTAAAAGCAAAAGGATCACAATGCTCATTTGCTGTCAAACTGAGATAAGCCATCTGACATCACATTCTCAGAAGGAACAGGTGAAGGTCATGACTTCTTGTGTTATAAGCAGAGTGGGTGTTCCTCCATGGCTTATAAACCAAGCGTGGGAATTTTCCATCACAAAATGAAGCACATTATCCATATGGAGCTTTTTGTTTTTTAATTTTTTTAATTGGTGCACCCATTTAGCAAAACTTAAGCGCCTACCCCATGCTCGGTATTATGCTTTCTATTCTGTATGTATAAATTTAGTTGTACTGTGTAAAAAGGCCATTGGAATATTGAAATACATTTGAAAAGTATATACTTACACAATACTAATTATGGTATATATTAAATGAAACCTTATAACATTATTTAAGCCTATGAAAAAAACAAAGAATGTCATGGAAATTCAGAACAGGAGAAAATTAATCTTGATCAACATAAAAAATATATTTTTTTATTCCCATCAACATTTAACATACTGATGATGGTGAAATCAGCCTATTATACTTTGCATGTATTTCACACATTCTGGAAACTTTAGGCACAATGGTGCATGACCTCCATATTATAACACACAGTTAGGGTGCAGGGAGATAAAATAAGAACTCCAAGGTGTATAATTTGGCTACATGAAGAAATAGTGAAGAGTTTAACATAGCAAAGGAAAATGTTTGATATGACTTCATTATTAGGAAAAATGTATTTCTTTCACTGTCCAAGCAGCAGAATATTTAGAATAATCAGCCAACAGTGCATTAGGGATTATAGTTGGTTAGACTCGGAATGTACAGGTAAGCCAGGACTGCCAATAAATCGAATTCTAGACATACTTCTTTACATCAAATAAGCATGCAAATGTGTCACTTAATTGGAGTCATCTCACTTTAAAATTATTATTCCAGGTAGCATTCCATCCTTTCACCCCTTACCTTTGCTGACATATATAGAATTGCTATGCAAGCAACAACAAAATAAAAACAAAAGGCAAATCTTGCAATGGCTATGAAACACATGTATAAGAACGTATACCCTTTGAACAAAAACTCAATTTTGTTTCATAGATACCAAAATAAAATAGAGGGGATCCTGAATTTTCTTGATATCGTACCTAATAGGTCTGAAAATCCCTCCCACGTAATTGCAGATACGCTATGGTTTGTGAAAATGTCACTTCTAGCTCCTGCTAGGAAAATAAATGGTACCATCACGCCTCCCAGAGCAATTTGCGTTCCTACTGCTCCTATTCGCACGGCAGGCAGGCTGCACACACTTAGACCCCCAGCCTGTGTCAGGTGTCTCTGGCTTAGTGGCCACACACGGTCCCCTCGTTTGTCTTAAAATCCCTTCTCCACACGGCCACTCAAGTCATATCCAAACTGTATTAATGACACAATTTTGGAATATTCCAATCTAACAGAAAAGTATCGCTTTCATAAATCCTACAAATCTTAAATGAGCTTAGTTAGCACTCTACACGCTCACCTTTCCCGCAAGGTCTTCGAGGCCAGGAGCACGACTTTTTTAGATGTTTATTTTTAAATCTCTCACACGGTTCAATAGTTTTAGGCTTGTAGGACAAGCTATTTTTAATGTAGTAATCTGACTGAGCAAACGCCTCCCTTGGGGCCAGGCTGCATACATACCTGAGATATGGCTCACAGAGTAGACCCTGACAGGTGTGCTTATTGGTGGGGAAGTCACCTTCAAAGCCACGGTTTTCAAATCCACTACAGGTTGTGATATTCTCAGAAACTAAGCTCACTCACTGGCTGACAAAGCACAACCTTCACCAATACTCTAGAAATTCAATAGGCACATATCAAAAGCTATCGTCTCTAAAAAACCAGCCTCCTTCTTTCCTAAAGTTACTGGAAGAAACTGTTTACTTGTAATGCAGTGGCGGTGTAAGGAAGCCACACCCAGACGACCTCATGGGGACGATTTCCACCACCACTGTTTTCTCTTGGGTTCGGCGAACGTTCCCATTGTTAGCACTAGGTGGCAGTGCGCACCATACTTTGTTGAATCCGAGTGTCCATCCATCATGATGCTTAAAACCATGAATACATATGGGATAAACAAAGTTTATATCTACATATACAGTCCCGATTCTTAAGAAATGAGAACTTTAGCAGGAGATATCCAAAAGGATGGTGAGCATGTGTGAATTAGGTGAGAGGACAAGAGAGAAGACAGCAGCCACATCACTCAACAAAGAGTTTTATTAACATTTTAATAAGGAATCAAAAAATCTCTATGCAATGATGTTAGAGGTCTAACCGTGATGTATCATTATTTCCAGTACTCTGTCACATGTAAAGATTGCTCTAATTTCGTAATGAAAAGGTTTTTAACTTATAATTGCCATTTTAACACTAATGCTCATTCTAACAGAGTACTTTCTTCTCCCCCATTTCTTTCCAAATTCAGAAATCCATCAAACACTCAGGCTATGCAATGAGAAGAAACGGCATTTCATTTGAAAAATTTTGACCAGATTTGATGCCAGAAATAGATTTGTGCATCTTCACCTCCTTCATCATCTTCAATTTTGAGGGGGGAAAAATCAGTATCTGCTTCTAAAAGTCTACGGTATGTTCCAAAGTGACTTAGTTATCAGCCAAAATTTCCAATATCCTTGAGATATATTTTAATCTTTTGTAACACAAGAAATTCTATCCACAAATTTCAATTTAGTCCCATTCACACTTGATTTCCTATCTTTCTACTAAAATTGCCTATTCCTACTGTATTAAAAGGAATCATATTAAGAAAAGAGAAACACCTTCATGAACCGCATCATGTTTGAGCCACTACTATTTGAGCCCAAGAAATTATTATAAGTTTTACACTATGATTACATCTTTCTTAGGTTGGCTACATGTTGCATTCATTGTGTGCAAATAGACGTGACCACAATTACAATAAGACAGATACTGTGTTTCTTTGGGGGTCTGAACTCTGATTATTATTAGAAATTGGACTTGTGGCCCAGGCTTGTTTGCATTACTGGCATACACATGTCTGCAACCATTGTTAGCTTAGACACACTGTTCTGTTAAAGGTGCCATATCTGGTTTCATTGTTGAATGTGCCAACTCCCAAAAGGAGGACTTGAAATAAAGACTAGATCTAGCCAAGCAAAAATGGTGGGTCTGCTAGCTCAAAGGCTGACAATTCAGAACATCCACTTTCTGTCTCCATACAACAAATATATACTGACTGTTTTCAGTGACAGACAAACTACAGAATCAAAGTGATCCATATGGATTATACCCAAGAATCCTACCAAAAATTACAAGGAATGTGCTGCCCTGATTCTCGGCCACAGGATGCCTGGCAAAACCCACTTTCTTTCTTTTTTTAAAAGATTTATTTATTGTTTTTGACAGAGAGAGAGAGAGAGAGAGAGAGAGAGCGCTACAGAGTCAGAGACAGAGAGAAGGGGGAGGGCCCAGAACAGTCTCCATAGTTGCACATCATTGGTTTTTCCACATAGTTTCATTCCACAGGTGGGCTCCGGGCTGCACAGGGCGGGAACTGGGCCGGGGTCTCACCCCAGTGAGAACTGAACTGGGGGAGCTCCCAGCTCAGCATATGGGTCCACACGGGCCGGGGCCGGGATTCGATCCTCAGTCCCCAGGGCTGCAAAGTGAGCGCCTAACCCACTGAGCCATCCCGGCTTCCCCCCACTTTCTTAAAGACAATGCTGATCTCAAAAGCTCAGTGAAAATTCTGCAAGATTTCCCAATTCAATTAATAAACACGGAAGTCCAGACCAACTACCTGAGAAAATTGACTTTACATTTAATTATTCCATTAAGCTGCATATCTATATGGATACATTTTTTTCAATGATTTTAGTGAAATGAGCAAGCCAGTGATAAATGTCTACCAACAATTAACTATATATGTTAAGATATTTTTAACAGGCTTTTTTTTTCTTATTTTATGATTCATTTGGATTCAACTATGTTTAGAAGGAAGGAAAAGAAAATCCCTGGCAGATCATAAAATTTTGTATCATTTTCCCTTGTTCAAAAACTTTATTCGAAGGCAAGAAACTGCTAACTATAAACGTTTCAATATGCTGTCAAGGGAATGTGCATGAACACACACAATTATCTGTTGAGCGTGTGCTATGTTCCATACACATATTTAAAACTTAAGCTGCCTTGTCGTGTTCCCTGACCCCCATTTTTTGAAAAAGATTTTGAGACTTCAAAAGTCAAGTTGTACAGGTAAGAAAGTGACAGAATGGACTGGTCACAAATGCATTTCTCAGCCTATTTCAGATATTTTTCTAACAAAAACGATTTTGTCCAGTGACTGATTTGTGATTTTCTTTCCGAAATTATTTAACATGAATTGGAAAATTCCAAACACATATATACTTGCAAAAATGATATATTTATGTCCTTATAATACATTCCCTTTCTGTACATTCTATAGTAATAAAATTTGTACTTTTTAAGAAATTTCTTTATAGAGACGAACACGCATTCAATAGTAGGACATGAAAGAGGCTTGTGTTTAGCTACATTACCTTTCAGCATCGTTTACCTTCAGTCTTCAAGTCAACTAAGTTAATTTTTCAACTTTTCAGATGAAGAGTTCATCAGTATCGTGTTGATACATACAAACAAGCAAAAAAACAAAGGCGAAATATCAAGCCTGTCGTGGTAAGCTGAAAAACAGCTCCCCAAGGGGCCCAAATCCTAATTCCCAGAATTCATGCACGTCGCTTTACATGACCAATGGGACGTCGTGGGTGTGAGGAAGTTAAGGGTTCCAAGATGGGGAGATTATTCTGGATGCTCCATGCGGGGCCCATTCAATCACAGGGGTCCTTAGAAGAGGGAGGCAGCCCCTTCGGGGGACAGAATGTGACATAACAAGGAAGCAGAGGAGCCTAGACTGTGCTTTGCTGGCCTGGAAGCAGCAGCAGGAGCTCTGAGCCGGGTGTGAGCTCTGGAACCAGGGACCAAAGACACTGTCACCTTCCTGGGAGCCTCCCAGGGGGCGGGACCTTGTGGGCACCGGGTTTCAGCTCAGGGAAACCTATTTCACAGCATCACTTTGTGTTGCTTTAAGCAGTGACTTTGCAGTGATCGCTCACAGCTGCAGCAGGGAGCGAAGACCCCTATTTGTGCCGAGTAGCTGATTTCTCAGGACCCTGGGAGCCCAGCTCTGCACACGTCTGTGGGTGGCGCGGGGCTGCCCCACGGGGCACAGGGGGTCAGGGAAGGGTGCACATGGGGCAAGGGCACGAGCAAGCAACCCGGACAGCTGGAGCCGCTACTCGCTGTGCCATGTGTCAAGACCAACATTTTCTAAGCATTTACCCCATTTCAAGTAGGAGAGCTAAGTCAAAGCTTTGCTCTTGCCGCAGGGGAAGGGGAAGGCTGCCCGCCTTCCGTGTTCCCAGGACCCTGTACGGACCCGGGCTTAGGCAGCGCTTGTCATGCCACAATAAGCCATCAGCGCAGTGTGTCTTGGGAGTAAAGAAAGGAGAAATTAGCAAAGACAGTGGTGATGATTTAGTTGAAAGGAACAGGTCGCTAGATAGTGATATGGTAGCCTCAACTCTCCGCATCATCACCTGTTCCCCCAAAACTCTCATAATTATTATAGATGAGTCTTAATTATCCCAATATAAAAAATATGTATTACTTTTGTTTTTTTAGATTTCATAAATCCCTTCAGAAAATCCTATTAAAGTCTATTTATCAATTTTAAAATGTTTACCAAAATAATAAATATGCAATGTAGGAAAACCAGAAAATACTGATCAGCAAAGAAAACCTCATCACCTAAAAGCAATCACTGTTAGTACTTCAATTGTATTGCATTCTACACATGTATACTGCATGTTATATAATACTGCCTATTAAATATTTACATGTATTTACAAGAGTATATTTGTAATGTACATGTGTTTTGTTTGCTATTTGCTTTTAGAATTTTATTTTTTAACATAATTCAATGTCATTAACTATTAATCTGACATAGGAATAATTAGAGTGTATACATGTTTCAAGAAACAACCATGCCATTTAAGCCATTACCACTCTCTAAATAATTCTAAATGTAGTCATCACTAGTATATATTCTTAGATTAATTTAGCTCAATGGGTGAGACTTCTTTTTTTACCTATTTTAGAATTGTGACATATAATGCTCAATTGCCCTAGAGAAAGCTTTTCTTTCCCTGACAGCATACATATGCTTTCATTTAATCACACTATCTCCAGAAGTATTTCATTATTGTTTTGTTTGTTTGTTTTTAACTATCTGATAGGTGAAAGGATATTCCATTCCTACTTTAATTTACATCTGTTTGTTTGTTAATATATAAAGGTGTTGGTTTCCTCTACCAACAGCCATTTATGCTTCTCTCTGAACTAATTTTTTTCACCTTATTTGCCCCATTTTCAATTGGTATGTTTATATAACTTTCTTATTGTCTTATACAAAATCTATGCCATCTGATATTTATGCTACTGTCTGACATAACATGAGTAAATTTTCGGTGGTCATAAAGCAGTCTTAATCTTTTCAAAATACACCAACTCATAACAGTACAGCCTGGGGATCTGTATCAGTAAAATGTCATTTATGTTTTACTCTATGTTATAATTGGTAACACTGCTTCCTCTAGTGCCTAATATTTTCTTTCCTTGGTGAAGTAGATAGTGAACACAGTGGCTTTTCAGGAATAATCAGTCACTGTGCAGAAGAGTAGAGACCCAACTAATATAAACAACTGCAGGAGGAAAAAAATAAAACGCTGCCAAAGAAAAACTGGGCTTCTTCAAATATAGTGTTAGAGTGGCTGATTTACTGAAGTAAATGAGGAAGTGCAGTGGGAGTGTGGAACAGAGGACCAAATATAAATGAAGTGAGTCACACTTGGACTTAATCTGAATGAGTGTGGTGGCACCGTAAGAGGAAGAACCATCGTATTCATCCTGGGTCTTCAGTGCCTGGGTGCCCATGTGCTGCTGAAGGAGCAAAAGAATGAATGGAGGGCGACCAATAGCATCAAAATGAAAACGTTATCGGTGACTCGGTTAATACAGCAGGAGTAGATACTCAACTTTCGGTTCCCACTAATGGTAGAGTGGTTATTTTTCTTATATTGCCTACAGTTACATCTTGCCTCATCTGAACTACCAAATTTAGAAATAGCAATACTTTAATAAATAGTAATTTGTTAAATAATATATTTAAGTAATATGTTAAGAAACATATATAGGCTGACACTTGGATTATCCACCTCGTTCCATTAATGTTCTAGTTTTCTAACACATAATTACAAACGTGCTGGCTTACAACAATGCCCACGTACTGCACCTCACCGTTACGTGGTCAGAGGTCTAAGTTGGGTGAGTTTTCTCTTTACGTCCCACAAGCTTAAAATCGAGGAAGCTGCCTGGATTGTGTGCTTATCTGGAGCACCGCAGCCTCTTCCAAGTCATGCAGGTTGTTGGGAGAATTCAATCCCTTGGAGGTGTAGGACTGCGGTTGCTGCTTTCTTGCTCGCTACCAATTGGGGGACATTCCTAGTTCCTAAAGGCCACCTCCCATTCTCTGCCAAATGACCCTGTCTGTAACACGGCAGTGTGTTCCCATACAGCCAGCAGCTTAGCATGCTGACTTCTTCTAGCCTGACCTACAGACATTCCTTTAAAAGGACATAAAAATGATTATAATATTTTTTGTGTGTAGTCAGACCAACCAGGAAAGACTCCTGTTGGATTAATTCTCAATCAATGGACTAGGGATCTTATCAAATCCTTATGCAAAATCCCTTTTGCCACATAATGTAACACAGCCATGGACTGCTACCCCATAATAGTCGCAGGTTTTTCCTGCACTCACCGGGGGTGGAGGGTATAAACAGGGCTTGTGCACAGTGGGACTATTGGGGTCACAAAATTATGTGTATCATATTCATAGTCCACCCGCCGGTCCCCGATGCTTCAGCTCCCTCGCAGGTGCAAAATCTATCCACCCTTTCCCAAGGCTCACGGGACTATCACCCCATTACAGCATCAACTCAAAGTCTGAAACCTCATCTCAACCTCACCAGCTCAAAGGCCAACCTCTCAGCATCTCAATCGTCTAAACAAGGGCAGAAGAGGCTACTGGACAGTCCTCAAAGCCTGCCCATCAGCCCCCAGGGTACACTTCCTGTCCATGTGTGTACCCTACGAAACCAGACACGGCTGCCCAACACTCCCCCGGCGGTGGGACAGGCATACGATAATAAGTCTAGAGAGCCTGGCTTACAAAAGGGGGAACGAGAACTGAACAGAAGTCCAGTCCACAGCAGTTTTGAAATTCAGCAGAGGAAATATGAGACTTTTCTTGATTATATTTTGGGTTCTAAGACTGATCCTCCATAGCTGTGGACTTTGCCCTCCATGCCCTGGTTCTGTTCTCTGAGTCATGGCTTCTTACTCATAAAAGGTAACATGTTTGCAGCTGAGTAGTTTTATCAGATTGCTTCATGCCATTAGGGTTTGGGGGTTCCAACAAACAACCGCCTATTATTTGGTATACTCTGTCCCTTTCACTCCAAATGGACAGTGTTTCTACTGGAAGAGTTTTTCTTGTGGACCTTGTGTGAAATTCACTGGGTTGTTCTCTTAGACAAGTCACACGCATAAAATTTCTCTCTCTTTCCTTGGCTCCTGCTGACATGGCTGAGGGTCATAGCCCTCAAGCCTTCCAGGGGGTCCTCTTGTCTGAAAGAGGATCTTGAAGGCATAACTTTGACCTCTTGAGGGAAGCTTTTAGTTACTGGCACTGTGATCTTTTAATATTTTAGATGGTTAAGCAAAAGCTGTATGCTTATAATGGTTAATAAATTTCATCATTCATTTCATTCAGCATTCAAATGTTAAATAAGTTATCTTTCTTAAAGGATATAAGGTAAATTTAATACTTAAAAATATTGAGGTTTTTGGGGGTGCCCATATCAGTGAATATCTCCATTGGATAAAGATAACACAACAACATATGTAATGAGACACAGGATAAATGTGTTTCAATCAAAGCTGATTGCAAATTTATGAAATGATCACAGAGAATGTCTTCACAATACTCATCATTCAGATGACGGTAACCACCTATCCATTTTCTAGGATCATAAAGAGTTGGGTGCTTTCTTCCTTTGGAGAGAGAATGCCTTGTTTCTTTTGGAATAGTCATTGAAAAGCACCCACTTGACTTCCGGAGGTCATTTAATTATGTGCATGGAAAATGTTACCTTTTAGCTCAAATAGGGACATTTCTAATGATACATGCATAGTGTGATATCACTCACCACTTCTAATATAAGCAACATTTTAAAGACTCATAGGTCTTAATCCATCTTACAGTTGAAAGGGATCCAAGAGGTGAGCTTCTCCTTTCCCCTCTCCCAATGCAGACACCTTCCCTATGCTATTGCCACCAGACGATAATCCATTTCTATACCAAATCATCCCTGTAGTCAGGGTCTACATGCCCTGTGGGAACACACTCAATTGTGCAATATCACAGCTCCTATGTGCTAGACCAGGGGTCCCCAACCCCCGGGCCATGGACTGGTAGGAACTGGGCCGTGTCGCAGGAGAAAGCAGTAGGCAGGCGAGCGAAGCTTCGTCTGGAGTTACAGCCGCTCCCCCATCACTCGCATGACCGCCTGAGCTCCGCCTCCTGTCAGATCAGCCTCATTAGATTCTCATGGGAGTGGGAACCCTTTCGTGAACGGCGCATGCACATCCCCTCTTCCCCACCCCATCCACGGAAAGGTTGTTTTCCACAAAACTGGTCCCTGGTGCCAGAAATGTTGGTGACTGCTGAACTAGATAGTTTTCACTAAATTAGACTCAATCTGTTTCCCTAGAATTAACTTAACCACCATTCTTCTTGCCTTGCAGACATTAATCCATATCACAGGTTTAAGGTAGTTACCACATTTCTAATAAAAATAAAATTGTAAGATGAGATGAGATGATCTCCTTTGGCCTTTTCTCACAATTCTAGATGCTTCTGCATCCTGATCAGCCTGTTACTTGACTACTCCCCTCCTTATTAATAAAACCCAGAGAGGAACAGGCTATGCAATGTGCATCTGGACCAGTGTCGTTTCCACGAGGCTACCCTTTTCCATCTGTTGACTGCCCTTTCCTGTTGCATGAGTTCCACAGGCCCCTAAGAGCTAAACCAAAGACAGAGAAACGCCAGCCTTTCCCAGGTGAACTGTGGGAACCACTCTAAGCCAGGCCATGATGCATATGCAGGAAGAAGTACTCAGATGTGATATACAACCTGTCACTGGACCTACAGGAAGGAGAGGGACTCTCGTGACTGCATCACCCTACGAAGGTGCACCCCGCCACGCTCAGACAGCTCAAGGGGAACACCAGCTACAGCTATCAGCACCGCACACCGGGAGGAGCCACAGCCCAGTGCCGAGAATCTTACGTTCTTGAAAGGACGTGAAGAGCATCTGAAAGCGGCTATTCCGACTGCCCTCGTCCGCCCACATGCGGACCACCCCCAGGCCTGTGCGCAGCATCACATCGTTGGCCACGGTGCTACAGAACTTGGCTTTCAGGTCCTCCACGGAGCTGCTGCCATCATACACTGCCACGAAGTTCCTTTTGCACTCATTGGAATTCTGCATCTCATAATCCAGGAATCGTAAGTAGATCTGCAACACAACAGAGAGATGCAGTCATTTCCCCGAATCAGACTACAAACGCAGTTCAGCAAGTACCTGAGAAGTCCCTTTCTCTTTCTCCCTCTCACAAGACAATCCTGATCACAATCTACCGTATTCTTTCCCCCAGTGGATGGATAGCGGGAAAGAAAGACGGAGGAGTAAGTTCAAATTGTGTTTAATGGGTTTTTTCCCCAAATGTTACTACCCTTTCTACATGTAAATGTACCATTTTCCCTGGCTGAGTGCTTTTACTTAAATGATCCTTAGTTCTTTTCGAAACTTTTTAGGAATTAGGGATTAGTTTTCACACTTACACAGTGTTTTATTTTGGTCAGCACAAGTATGTTATAATTATTTTTGATAAATTCCTGTTAAAGTTTCATGGCCTCAACTTACTTCCGAAGATGTACGGATATAAATAATTTGTGATAATGCCAAAGGGAAACAGAAATGTTATCAAAAGTAATCTCTGATTTCTTTTTGTTTAAACTGTTTCACATAATTACACTGCTTCACGTTTGAGGTAGCATATAGTAAAAAAATAAAAATAAAAGACAACTACTCTATTATTCTCACCATAATATAGAGTCAAGCCATTTAGCTAAGTCTACATAAAGGCAAATGAAATCAACACTTAATGAGAAAACGTATTGTGCCACCTACTTCATAGGTTATTTTTAAATACTCCCAGCAACTCTATAAAGTTTTATTGTGACATTCAAATGAAAAGACTCAGACTTGGATGGTATCAACTCGAAGTAGGGCATGGAGTCCTTCGAACTCCGTAGTCCCTAATCCTTCCACAATATGACAATGTGGCACACATGCAGTTATATGATCAACAGCTGTTCTTTCGCTCTGTGCGTTAAAAACTACAAGCAACGAACTGAACCAATGACACATCTATAAAAGAAGGCATTTGTCCGCTCATCC